>APFE030981468.1:85261-130435 GCA_000404065.3 Pinus taeda
CATAACCCTTCGGATTAAGGGGGGGAATGTTGGACACCTAATCCTCAATGGGTTAGTGTGGAAGTTGAATAGACAAAGCAGTCCAAGAGACCTTGGGATGTGAATCCCAACGGTCACAACAATGTACTATGAATGTATATTTCTTGTTAATAAAATATGTACTCACATGCTTTATCTTTCCTATTGCTCTTGTTGTCCATGTGTGTTTAACATTATAATATAATATATTATACACAAAATACTGGCATATGCATTGCAATGCCAATAATATATAATATATTAATATTCCAAAATCATTATTATTGTAATGATATATATATTATAATAAATAATTTATAATAATAATAATATATATACGTAGCTTACATGATATTAAAATTTCTCATATATATTTTACTTTTTGCATAATATATATATATAATATTATATATTATAGTATATATATATACGTTAGTTATTTAATTGAAAAAATTCCAAACTTTGTTATTATATTATATAATTATTATAATAATAATAATATTATACGTAGCTTTTACATAATATTAAAAATTTCATTATATATTTAGTTTTTGCATATATTATATATGTTAGTTAATTTTAATTGAAATTCAACTTTTGTATATATATATATATATATATTATATATATTACGTAGTCTATTTAATTGAAATTTCAAATTGTGTATTGATATTTGAAATATATATATTTTATATGTTGATTTAATTCAATTTTCAAATTGTGTATGAAATTATTAAATTTTAATACGTTATATTTTGAATTTTATATGCAGTAGTGAGTAACGTAATCTATATATCATTATGGAGCCATTACAACGCGAGCAGAGTGAAGGGGAAATCATCAAGACAGACCCAAAATCTCCTCTATGGCAGTATGTGGAGATTATTGGGAAAAATCCCGGAGGTGGTTCATTTAAGTGAAAGTGCAATGAATGCCAAGATATAAAAAATGGCTCATATACTAGAGTGAAGGCCCATCTCACTGGTCAAACTAACACAGGGGTGCAAGTATGCACCGGGCTAAAAGATGCAAATGGCAAACTTGGCAAAGGTTTGAGTCCTGGAAAAATGCAATTCTATGCATCTTTGCAAGACGTTGCTGATAGGAAGCATGCTAAGGGAAAATACCCTGTGCAAAGCTCTACACCTAGGCCTCCATTGCCATCTAGGCCCACTGCCACAACTAATAAAAGGCCCACTCTAGGCCCTCTTGAAGCAGCATTCAATAATCAAGGTACAGAGATCGTTGATGAACATGTAGCTCGTTGCATCTATGCAAATGGGCTAGCATTCAATTTAGTGTGTTCCCCTTATTGGCAACAAATGATTAAAGCAGTTAATGAAGCACCAAAAGGGTACAAAAGCCCTGGATATGAAAAGGTCCGCACTACTTTATTGGCATCAGAAAGACAATCTGTGGATAGACAGCTACAGGCAATCCGGGATACATGGGCAGAAACAGGGGTGTCCATCATTTCTGATGGATGGAGAGATCAAAGAAACCATCCATTAATTAATGTTGTTGCAGTGTGCCCCCAAGGGGCAATGTTTTTGAAGGTTGTTGATTGCAGTAGAATAGAGAAAGATGCATCTTTCATATCCACAATTCTTATTGAGACAATAGAAAGTGTGGGGCCACATAATGTTGTCCAAGTCATTACAGACAATGCACAGGTTTGTAAAGCTGCAGGTTTGATTGTGGAGGGTTAATATGATCACATCTTTTGGACTCCATGTGCAGTACATTCATTGAACCTTATGCTTGCCAAGATTGGTGAAATTGAATGGATTAATGAAATATATGTAGCAGCAAAGGAAATTCAAATGTTCATAACCAATCATTCAATGTCCCAGGCCATTTATAGAGGTTTTGCAAAGTTGGAGCTACTAAAGGTATTTTCTTTTAATCAATCTTATTTGTATTGGAAATTCTTTTAATTGGAAATTTATATATGATTTCTCATTTCAATTTGAGATTTGACTTTTGTACTTTCTGAAACTTGTAGGTTGCTGAAACTTGTTTTGCCTCCCACACTCTTGTCATAAAGAGGCTTGTGGAGGTGAGACAAGCATTACAAGCAATGGTCATTGACCCTCTTTAGGAATCATGGAGGACTTCCACTTCTGATAGAGGGCAAAAAATCAAGTCCATCATTCTTGATGATGCATGGTGGGACAAGGTCCAATACCTTCTCCGGTTCACTGAACCAATCTTGACCTTGATCAGGGCATTTGATACAGATACACCTTGCTTGGGGGAAGTTTATGAAAACATTGATAGTATGTTGGAGAGAATAAGGGAAATTATCAGGGCAAGTGAAAATGACCCTGATGAAACGTTCTATTATTTAGTGAAGGACATAGTTACAAAAAGGTGGAACAAAATGACCACACCATTACACCTTCTGGCATATGCATTGCACCCTAAATACTATCATTCCAAAGTTTTGTCTTTACCAGGTAGAACAATGCCAAACAAGGATTCTGAAGTGGTACAAGGATACAAAACAGCTTTGAGAAAAATTTATAGAGATATGGGAGTTGCAATGGAAGTCCGCCAAGAATTTGGAGGGTTTGTACAGTCTACAAGTAGCTTTTCAAATCCAGTAGCTATGGACGATCGAGGACATCTTGATCCTATTACTTGGTGGGGCTTCCATGGTGGGGATAACATTCATCTCTCTACTTTAGCCACCAAGTTATTATCACAGGTTGCTAGTTCCTCATCAGCTGAGAGGAATTGGAGTACATATGGCTTCATCCATTCAGTGATGTGAAATAGGTTGGGAGCGGCAAAGGCTGAGGATCTTGTTTATGTTCATTCCAAACTCCGTCTTCTATCACATGTTGAACCAGAGTATAAAAAAGGTCCGAGCAGGATGTGGGATGTGGAGCCTGAGATCTTTGACTTGAACCTGACACTAAATGCCATGACTCACCTCAACCTACTTGAGGATATTGTTCCACCACCAGTCCAGCCTACCGATGCAACTTCCTACATTCCAGGACCCCCATCATCTATTCATGATGTAGAGTTGCAATATGCAGAAGATAGAGATCCATTTGAAGATATGTAAATGTATTTACTATTATCATTTATGATATCATGATCATTTTTGTTACTTTGTATGACAGATGATGCATCATTTCAGTGTTTCAGTCTTCATATTGATAATATATCTAATGGTTTCGGTTCTAAAAGTGTTTGATAGTTCAATGGAGTATTCGATTTTTGAACTCTAAAGTGCTTTTTTAAATTTTAAAAATATTATTATACTTTATTTTTTTGTACGTGACGTATCCTTGCCGTATCCGGATCTTGGATTTTCAAAAAACTAGCGGATCCGGATCCGTATCCGTATCTGTATCCGAATCCTGGTAACTTAGACATTTAACACGGAAACTTCTGGATGTAATGCAATAATATATCTTCTTTGTCGTTTTGTTTATTTCAATCAAGAAATTCATACAGCTATTATGGCCTTAAAAACACAATAGCAATTTTTCAAGTTTGTCAAATGCGATAGATGGTCTGTCAGACTGCTTGTTTTATTTTTTTAATTTATGTCTACAGGAAAAACAGAAATGAGATCTCCAACTTGATAAAATTTTCACTTTTTTTTGCAAAAATAAACTATCAAACCAGCGTTCACCTGGTGAATGAATGCCTCAATGAAGCATCTACTAATGTGTGTCTACCTGAATAAAAATGACATATATCTAAATGTCCAACATGGACATACCATACTTATCAGTAGACACCTATTTTAAGAAATATAAAGAATTTTGGAACACTTACAGGGCAAAAAGATGCTCCCTCAAGATGATCACACCCATCTAAATAAACATGCTGGAGATTTGGACATGCTAATTGAAGATTAGTCATTTCTCGACAGCCAACAAGAGAGAGTGTGCGCAAAGATGTACTGATAAGTTGAACAGTTGTGAGAGACTGCAGAAAGCACACCATACAGTAAATATTTGCACAATTCAAATATTGTCCTTACAAAACTACAATACAATTCAAAATTTAGTCAATAATACCAACTAGTCAAAAAATTAAAGCGACCACACTCGATCGTAATTTCAATCATTCTGAACACCTGTCCCGAATGGTCAGAAATCCTCAAGCTTGTCGAGATAATTTGAATGCAATATATCTCTACATGAATAACTCATAAAACCACATGTAACCAACTACGATGCAAGGACAGTCACAGACATAGTCCAAATACCATGATTATTCTTAAAGCTCAAACAAATTACAGGTCATTAGACCACTTTTTGTAGTTTTGACCAATCACGATCAACTCCAGTACCGCTCCACTTTTTTCTTCGAAAGAATTACCCGATCCTAATATAAAAAGACAACTAAATAATAAAAACACTCCTCTTAACAAAAAACTGCAATGTCAATCGTACCTGTAGCAGTACAGCATAGAAGACTCAACATCGTGGACAAAATAGCATTACAGTAAAAAAATAGTTTCATTGCAAACAGCAAACTACAAATAATGCATGACATGTCAAATTCGCAAATTCCCAACTCTCAAGTCAACATTTGTCTTGACCCACTGTCAGAAAGTTTGGTCTTCAAACTTCAATCTAATTTTAGATGGCACTGTTACCCTTCTTCTATCTGGGGTACACCTATAGCAAACCTTTTGCACTTTCATTTTATGAACAAACCTGGACATGAACAGCTCAGAATTTTGAGAAGAAGATCATATAGCAGAACTAGAGCGTGATTTGAAAATCACAGAAGGTCAACCCCTAGATAAATAAAAAGATCTTTCTTGGCAGAAATAAAGTGTATGGCAGCTTTTAGAACAAACAATGAAGACACAGAAGCTCCACAGGATGAGTCCAACGAGGATCCAAGAATAATTTATTATTTTCCTACCCCCTGTTATATTCCTGAATACCAGATCTAATTTATAGCCAGAAAACTTATTTACACCAGTAAATTGTATTCTGAATTGCTAAATAAAAATACACTGGTATTTAACAATAAAAATTTGCAACCTAAGCACAAGTAGAAAATCAATCACACAGCTAATATTATAGAACCCTCCAACTTATCCTTCACCTTATTTCTCAGAATAAATAAGAACTCCATTATGGAAAATAGCCCACAGATAATTTCATAGAGCAATGGAACCTGAAAATCACGGGCCACTGAAGAATCCCAATCTGCCAACTTGGCTTTCTTCTCTCCTAGCTGCCGCTCATATAGCCCAAAGTGCTGGACAACTCAACTGAACCAAGCCAAGCCGTATATGGTACAGCCTCCCTGCACAAGCCCTCAATTCATGCAAGCTAGATCTCAGCCCTTTGCAAACTTGGTGCTCAATAACTCTGCCTCCACAACCTTCCTTCTCTGGAATTTCCTTCTGCAACACTTCTTTCTCCTTAGCCTTGAGTCTCTCACTCCACTTGAAAAATGCACTCTATCAATGATAATGATGTGTCTTCCTCCTCTCAGTCTTTCTATAATAATTTTTCATTGAGTGATGGATAACTAGGATTAAATCCTAACCCACTTAAGATCAATAGTAGAAACTAAATCTAATTCACTTTCTGTTAGAAAAGCTTATAGCCCAATAGACAACATTAATTAATTAATTAATCAATGTGATTTTTGTAAGTCAGACTTAGGAAAGAATCATAAAAGTCACTTAATAAATAGAGCAAGTACATAGAAAGGTTTTGGATGACTCTTGCATGCTTGACACTTAACCTATGTAGAAGTACTTGTCCACTACTATAATCAACACTCCCTCGTTGGGAGGAAGGCTCTCTACACCACTCCCAACTTATCTCTGTAGAAAAGAAACTTTCCCTGAAATAGAGGCTTGGTGAGAATATCTGCAACCTGGTCATATGTGGACATGTACTAAGGCTTCACCAACCCCCTTGCGACCATGTATCTAACGAAGTGATATCTGACTTGTATGTGCTTGGACCTGTCATGAAACACTGGATTTTTCAAGAGTTTGATACAGCTCTGATCATCACAACGTATCACGATGGGATCCAACTCAAGACCAAGTAACCCTGTGAGCATCTTGTGAAGCCAAATGGCCTCACAACTTGCCAAACTCGCTATGATATACTCTGCCTCTGTTGAACTAAGTGCCACGGAAACCTATTTCCTGCTGAACTAAAATATCACTATTGATCCCAAGCTAAAGCAACAACCTGAGGTGCTTTTCTTATCCACTACACTCTTAACCCAATCTGAGTCTATATAGGCTTGCAACTACACTCCAACACTCCTAACTTATCTCATCCCATACTTCGTTGTTCATTGCAAGTACCTGAATACATGCTTCACCGCACCCTAATTTACCCTCCTTTGCTCCACCTTAAACTAGCTCAAGGTATTCACAGCAAAGCATATATCTAGCCTAGTGTTGACCAAATACATTAAAGAACCAATTACGTGTCTGTGCAAGGTGGGGTCCACCAACTTTGACTTTGAACCATTTCACTTTTTCCAATTGACAGTCATGGGTGTAGGCATGGGCCTACAATCCACCATCTCAAATCTCCTCTAGATATCAATTGCATATTTTCCATGTCACAAGAAAATTTCACCTATTTGCAAGCATACCTCCAATCCCATTAAGTAGTGTATCACGCTAATGCCCTTCATCTCGAACTCCAAAGCTAAATCTCACTTGCACAACTTGATAAGCTTCTTTGACCCCATCAGAAATAGGATATTCACATAAAGTACCAACATGCGTGAATCATAGCCAACTAGCATCAGTGTTGCACGACTCATACTCATATACGACTTGTCTAGCTATTGACTCAGCGACTCATATAAGAATCGGGAACGACCCATATAAAACTTACATAAGACGGCAAAATACATTTTCCCTTTCCCTCCACCTGATCTCAAACAAAAATTGAAATTTGCTACCAAGAACAAGTCTTATATGAGTTCGTACAAGTTTTATACAAGTCGTATGCAAATCAACGGGTCAACACAAGTCTTATGCAAGTCAGCACAGGTAAGGGTCTTATGCGCAGGTTCTATGGGAGTGACTCATTTCGGCATATGACTCATCAAGACCTGCGAGTCTGGAAGGGCCGTGCTTCACTAAGTAGCATAAAGTACAAGTTGGGATCTAGTTCACTCTTGCTGAAGCCCATTATTAAATAATACCCGTTACTCCTCAACTAGCATGCCATCAATGCTTGCTTGAGCCCATATACTTCAATTTGCACAAATGAGAATCTCACCCATGCAACTCAAAGCTCGCAAGCTACTCAATGTACATCTCCTCAATAACTTTGTCGACAAAGGTTGTCTTCACATCCATCTGATGTATCCTCCACTCCATCTTTGAAGCAATAGATATCATGTCACTGATAGAAGTATACCTAGCAATTGGAGCAAATGTCTCCTCATAGCCCAAAACCTCCTTTTAGGAGAACCCTATCGCAACAAACCTCGCCTCATACTTTTCAATACTGTCATCTGCAACATGTTTGATCTTAAAGATCCATCTGGAGCTCACCACTGATTTCCCTTCTAGCCTCAGCACAATGTCCCAAACATCATTCTTCGTGATGGAAGCATACTCCTCCATCATGGCATCCCTCCAAATATATTGGCTTGTTTCCGCCTTAAAACATTTAGGAATGAAATCTTAATGTCGCTCAACAGCACCATATAACTAGGAAACTTCCTCGTTGGTTTTCTCTCCTTGAAAGTATTGCTAGGAGCCTCCACATGCTCCTGAGCATCTCTCAATATCTACTCTAACCATCTAAACCTCCTGCTAACAGAACTAGAAGGAGCCTCCAACTTCTCTTGAGAGAAAGGTGAAGTCCCTATTGTTGGTGGTGTTGGTCTCTCCTCAATCTTTGAAGCCTCTTGGTCCTTATCCTCTACCATTGCTAGAAGGGGTTCATGTGACTTCCTAACGGCTCGACTCTCCTCAATTCTGACATCCAACTCACCATAGACTTCCCCTACAAGGAAATGTACACCATGTACGCCTTTAATGCCTCACTATACCCCACAAAGATGCCCTAGATGTTGAGAGCTCCACCTTCGTCCTCTTCTCTAAAGGTACATGAATATATATTGGACACTCAACGATGTGAAAATGACCAACCTCCAATTCTACCCTGTAAACGCCACCTTCGGAATCTTGTCCTCCAAGACCTTAAGAGGACTTATCCTAATCATGAATCATTGCCTTGACAACTCCAACGATGGCCTTATTCTTCCCCTCTGCAACCCCATTTTGCCATGGGTTGTATGGTACTGTCAAGTACTCCTTAATTCATGCCACCTTGCAAAAATTCTTGAAGTCATTGGAGGTACACTCACCCCCACTGTCTAACCTCAAAAATTTGACCTTCCACCCTATATATTTCTCCATGAGAATGTTAAACTCTCAAAACCCACTAATGATCTCATCCTTGGCCTTCATGAAGTAAATCCCCGTTGTCCTAGAGAAATTATTAATGAAGGTCACACAGTAATTATAAAGACTCAATGATGCCACTGACATAGGACCACACACGTTTGAATGCACCAATTCCAATATCCCCTTAGACCTACTATAACTACTAAGAAAGGTAGTCTTGGCATATTTGCCAAATGCACATCCCTTACACACACCCTGCTACTCTATATTGTACTCTAGAACAGTGACAATCTCCCTCAATAATAAATATCAATAAAGCTCTGTAATGCAAGTGGTGTATCCTCCTCTGCCATAACTCACACAAGTTGCCATAGTCATGATCCAATACATGTACAGGTTGAGCCTTCAACATCTACAAGTTAACCTCCCTGCTCCCAATTACTCGTCCTGAGCTTGGATTGGAAGCTCCTAACCTGTCAAGCACCTATACATCCCAAAATAGAACTCATACACTTTCTCCCCAATGGCTGAGACTACGAGTAGGTTCTTGATTAGCACTAGAACATATAACACATATATCACCTCCAAATGACCTCCAGGCTCAAGTTGAAAATCAATAGGCCCAACACCCTCTACAACACACCTTGCGTCGTTACCAACATCCACACGTAGTTATGAGTTTCCCTCTAAAATATTGGTGAATCATTGAATAACTATCATGATATGTGACAAGAAGCACCACTATCCACGAACAATGCACCCTTCGCTATAGTGCCAGAAAAACAAGACATCAACGATAACTATTTCTTGAACTTGGTGGTAAACTCACTAACCTTTATGTCTGCTAATACTGCTACCTATTGTGCCTTTCCCTTGCCTTTCTTATTGTATGAACAATAACATGCATGGTCAATCTTATGGCACGCAAAACATTTCACTTTGCTCATGTCTTTCTTCTTTTCATTTTGAGAGTTGGCCTCCACAATGGTATTCCTCTTGGTCTTCCCCTTGCCCTTCTTGGCCTCCATCGAGAGATTCCTTTTGAGTCTCCCCTTAAATAAAATCATCCCACAATCTCTCTGCATCAGGAAGTTTTTCTCATGCCACAATGCCTTTGACAAAGGGATCCCATGACTTAATGAAGCCATTCAGTGTCATCCTCACCAATACTTGATATTTCACAACCTCCCCAACTACAACCAACTCATCACAAACTTGTCAGATCTCGGAGAGATTCAATGCTCAAATATCTGATCTGGTCATATTGGTGCCCATGTGTTTCTCCTTTAGCACCATCTTATTGTTTTGGTTATAGCTTTGTTATAGTTTCGTTGGAGCCTTCGACATCTTTGTAGTAGTATTCTTTTAGCATATACGAGGGATCACATGACCATTCACCACATCCAAAATAATCCCCCTCTTAGCTTTCACATCCTTTCGATTATGGATGGCCAATTGCGCAATATCGATAAGAGGGACGAGTCTATGTTCAACAAACTCCCAAATGTCATTCTCCATCAATACCAATGCTATCCTCTCCTTCTAGGGGGTACAGTTGGATGCACCCTCCAACCTGTTTTCAAATCTCAACCCAGTTGCACCCACCCTCCCAAATAAAATACTCAACCAAGGAAAAAAAGTTATTGGACATTTTATTGTTTTAAACCTGCAATTGATCGATTTCCCACTCCTTTAGAGTTTATTACTTTGGTATCATGTTATATTCGTAGATACTAGATCTAATTTCCAAGCAATTCTTATAGCCAAAGTAAATTAATTTCTGAATTGTTGAATAAAAATACACTAGTATTTAATGATATAAACTTGTAGCAAAAGCACAATTAGAAAATCAATCATCCAGCTAAAATTATAGAACCCTCAAGTTTATCCTTCACTTTATTTCTCAAAATAAATAAGGGCTCCCTTGTAGGGAAAATGGCCCACAAAGAATTACAAAATTTTATACAACAATAGAACTTGATATCTCAGCCCACTAGAGAGTCCCAGCCTGTGAAGTTATCTTTCTTCTCTCCTAGCTGCCCCACATATGACCCGCACAGCAGACAACTCATTCGAGCCAAGCCAAGACGTAAATTGTATGGCCTCCCTACACAAGCCCTCAAATCATGTGAGCTAGATCTCAACCCTCTACAAACTCAATGCTCAGTAACTCGGCATCCACAAGTTTCTTTCTCCATAATTTCCTATTGCAACACTTCTTTCTTCTTAGCCCCCATTGTCTCACTCTACACTTGAGAAAACCACTCTCTCAATCATTATGAGGTGTCTTCACCATCTCCTTAGGCCACCTTTTATAATTTTGCAATAACTAAATCCCTAACCCTAATCTCCAAAGTGATGGATAGCTTGGATTAAATCCTAACCCGCTTGAGATCAATGGTATAAATCAAACCTAATTCATTCAAGTGAATAATTCACTATTTTTAGAAAGACATAGCCCAATAGTCAACATTAATTAATTAATCAATGTCATTTAACTAGGATTGAACGAAAAGAATGGATGGAGGTTGAGAAGCTTATTCATTTACCGATAGCCTGGGAAGGGGACAATACCTCTGAAGCTTGGCACAAATGGTGGCACTTAAATTCAATTTGGAAATTGAGGAATCTACCTCCTATTATCTGTTGGGGCATTTGGATTGCAAGGAACATATTCATCTTTCAGGACAAGGAAACCACGGTTGAATCAATTGCCATTCAGCGTACATCAATTTATTGAGATATACCGGATTTAGAGGAAGAAAGGATGCCCAGACAGGTTAGAGAAGAACAAATCAAGTAAGGAGTGCCATGGGCTTACTTTGATGGAGCCTCACAAAATAACAAAGCTGGAGCAGGACTAATCATCCATATAAACGAAAAACACTCTCTAAAAGCTTCCGTAGGCTTAATCAGTGGCTCAAATAATTTTGCAGAATTATCAGCTCTTAAGTTTCTCCTATGTTCGCTGATACGCAGGGACATCTTCACAGTTCAGATTTTTGGGGATTCATTAAGTGTCATCAAATGGGCAAATGATCAAAGCAGATGTCAAAATTATATCTTGAATCCTTTATTAGAAGATATACAGCATTTAAAATTATCTTTTAATGTCTTCTCTATTCATTGCATCTACAGGGAACGCAATGACGCTGCAGACAAGCTTTCTAAAGAAGGTCTACAACAAGATTTGGGCAGCTGGAGAATAACGGAGCAAAGCAATGGAGGCATCCACCTCTTGGACCAGCCTCCTTATGTATAGATTGCATGTTCCTGGCACTTAGCAGAACCGGCCATACTAGCTTCTTTTTGTATACAGCTGAAAAGTCTTTTTTCTGAAATCTGTTTAGTCTTTTATGATAGTGTTGTGCATTCTTTTTTGTCTTGGTTTGTTTTCCTCGAGAGAGGAAACCCGGGGAAAGAAGCCAGAAGCTGTTTTTGTTACCATGGATATTAAATATAAGGAAATTGTTGACCCTTTTTTGATAACGCTGAGGAAGGGAGCTGTTTTTCTCTCTAGAGGAGGCTCTGCTTACGCTCAGAATGTTCCATCTCTCTCAACTGAAGGAAGGTAGAATAGCCTTCCAGCAGGTTTTTATGATGCTCTATCAGCAGCAAAAGGAAAGCTGCGGCAAATATATGTAACTTTTTATCATCGTTACAATAAGTTCGATTTTTTCTTTGGAAAAAAACTAGGATTGAACAAACCATAAAATTCATTTACTTTATATATTGCAAGTATCTAGAGAAGTTTTGGATGACCCAAGCATGTTTGACACAACCTATGCATAAATACTTGCACGCTACTACAACCATCAACAATCATGCAATGAAAATGAACTGATTAAGGACCAGGAGAGTCTAAGGTTTTCAAGGACTTTGAATCGCTGTGAAGATAATGCCAATGCTTCTTCAAGAGAAACACTTGATGTGGAGGGTCAAATTTATATTCTCTTTTAACAGAGTTTAAACATTGGGATAATTTGTAAATTGGAAAGAAATAGGGCCTCAACTCCAACATAATGACAAAGAAGTATATGAACAACATTGTGCCGTTCCAGTGCTAACAAAGGTAGATCAGATTTTCGTCGTAGGTGTTGATAGTCTCAGCTCCATATCAACAAAACAAATCCTTTATGTTCTAGATAACTAACAAACCTCAAAAGCAAATGGCATTACTTTCAAGATCAATAACTATGCCAACATGTTTGGTCCTCGAAATTCCAATCTAATAAGAAACATGTATGATGATGTTCTCATAGATTCAAATGATGGCTTTGAAGAAAGAAGGGATAGGTTTTTATAGCTGCGTTTTTATGACTATCTTACGATAAGCCCTTGTAATAATTGTGTTAGATATGAGGACACCTTTGTTTTGCAAGGATGTAAAATGCAAATTAACGAATAAATTCCCTTGGGCCAATAGTTTATGCCCAGGGTTTATAGGTGAACCTAGTAGTTTGCACCTAGATAATGAAGCCGTTGAAATTCAAACAAAGTAATTGTCCCCTTCCAAGAATCGTAGGGGTGATAGAATTCTCGAGTACAATTTTGATGGTTCCTTCATGTTCAAAGTTGAAAGTCTCATTAATGGTGATGAAGAAAGGTTATGCTATAATATAAGATAAAATAAATGTATTAATGTCCAGCAAATAACCACAAAAGTAAGTCGATGGAACTATGTTAAGTACAATGATGTCGTTACAAAGCAAAAGCACTAAAGTGGCTCCTATATAAGTGGAAATCGGGAGGTAAAAGAGCATACTAATCTAAAACCCTAGATGGCCAACTCCAAAGAATGAAGAGGTAATCCAACGGAAGGATGTAAAGATGAGTGGTTCATTGGCCTACGGTACCAGCCATAAGAGGTGATCCTAGATCACTAGAACTCTCTTCCCTAACATCTGAAGCCAAATGGAGAAAAATCAACATAGGTGTTTGTCCAAGAGAATAAAGGAGTGACGGGGCTCAAAGGAGTATTGTGCAACTATCTACAAGGGCGGGCTCATCGCTAGGGTGTAGAAGATCTCAACAAGCAACTACATTATCTGTTGGAATGAGGTATGGTCTAAAGGATGACTCTAGGATCTCACTAAGACGGAAATAGAGCCTTGTGCCTTCACTAGTCTAGAATCATTTGTGTCCATCCATTGCTTAGTTCCCTAAATTAAGAGCAGTATAAAAAGGGAATTAATTTGTCGAGTAGAGGTTGCTCTCTGGAGTGGATGTGGCTAAAGGATGAAAGCGTAGAGACGAAGAGCCTTCTGCATATATAAAAGGCCAAGCATCTCCAGTCGAGATACCTAAGAATCAACCAAGTGTCTATATCAAGCAAAAAAGATAGTGTTATCATCCTCGAATCTCATAATAATTTGGACAAGAGAAAATGAAGTGCTCCTTAGCCTCTACCTCCTAGAGATGGCATAATTAGCAGATCCTATCTGAGGGGCTAATCTAGTGTCAAGTCTCAATCCATAATTAACGAGACCCAACTCAAAATTGGGCCTAGGTTATCCGAAGAGCATGCATCTAGTGGTGAGATGTATAAGGAGGTCGAATAATAAGTCCAACATAGAATACCACATTTGGGTGTAACCCCCCAATGTGGCCCTCACAAACTGCTTGTACATGTGTCCCTCACAAACTGCTTGTACTCTTGTCATGTAGGTGTATTGTGGCTAGGTCTATCTAAGGGGTGCCCAAAAGTGGGTAGGCAATCAATCATAATGCCAACTGGTGCTAGGAGATCTAAGACACCAACATAGTTGCATCAAGAATGACGCCAGAGAACTTATGGAATCGGTCATGTCCCTTTACTACTTGAGTTAAACTCCAACTATGCTGCAAGAGAGACAAGGCCAAACATTGTCTCACGCTAAAAGGGATAAGCTCCAAACTCTACAAGTGTGATGGAGTAAAGAACTAATTACTTGCACATCATGATGCAGTGAAGAAAGGTGATGATGTAATGAAGAAAGGTGATTTGTACTCTCAATTGAAGACCGATCTAACTCTAGTAACCAAATACCCCACACCTCAAAACCATATAGGACAACGGGCCAATCTATAGCATCATTCAAGAATGAAATAGAACCATATATTTCCTTGACTCCGGACTGGAGTGCATGGTATAGCCTGAAACAAGGGCCTATGAAGTCTAACCCCCAAGTAGGTATATGTACAAGTGATCCCAATCTCCTCACCTATGAAATAGAACAAGAGATCAAAGAGTGTCTTCTTCGATCATTTGGAGATCATGACCTTGGTTTTATCCAATTTGACAGTTAGTTGTAAAAGTCACAAAAGAGGGTCAGGGAATTCAACCAACTCATAAACCCCCCAAGCGACGAGGCATAAGGAACACATCATCAACAAAAAAGATAGATATCAATATTGTAACTCTAGTTAAGAGTTGAATGGGCTTGATCTTTGATCATGCTCTTTACCTAATTACTTACTAATTACATACTTGTTTAATTTAATATAACAAAAGTAGTATGGGTAAACATGTAATTACATACTTGTTTAATTTAATATAACAAAAGTAGTATGGTTAAACATGTAATTACATACTTGTTTAATTTAATATAACAAAAGTAGTATGGGTAAACATGTATCGAGGATCAAGAGGGAAAGGAGAGTTGTGAGAGAAGAAGGTACGCCAAAAGCTTTTTGGAGAGCAAATAAGCGCAGCCCTCAACTCGCACCTCCGCTAGGAGATGATGAGGCATTTCTTATGTCTAAAGAAACGAAGGTAGGAAAATTTGAGATGAGGATAGGATGGGTGGGTATGGGAAAAGGCAAAACAAAGTTGGCTATAAAGGAGTTTGCAATTAATGGCATACTATTTCTTTATAGGAAAAGATCTAGTTTTTAGGGAGGCGAGGTGGATTTGTTGTAATGCGGATAACAATGAACAGAAGCTTCCTAAATGATGAAAGAAGGACAAGTTTACTTCACATAAACTGAATCAAGGTGTGAGAAACTGGATTCATGTGGGAGCTTCTATCAAATAAGATAAGTAAAGATGTCCCGGTTGGGCCAATGGAGGGTGTTAACTTTAAGGGAGAAGGATAAAAGAGCATTGTCGCCTAGAGCGATGCAGGCCAAGGAAAGATGGTGGATGGCAGGGAGGAGAGAGTGGCTGGAAAGGACATAATCAACGACGCTTGATCCTCCACCATGTGGTCGACAAGTGAAAAAGAGAGACTCAAGAAAGCAATTAAGGTTGTTAAGAATCAATAACACATGGGATCCACCCAATTATAATAGGTGCTTGTAGTTGTTATAACTTGTAATAGGCCCCAATACATGATATCGCATTCGCTATAGTCCTATGGATTCAGAATCTATCTCCTAGATACAAAGCACATCCTTGAGCAATCATGGAGAAGAATTTGACATGCAAGGGTACAACGGTTGGAGTCAACAAGTAAGATGGCATCTCCCACGATTTTGTACTAAATGATGTTGGCATATAGATCCATGTAACCATCTAAGTCATTGTGGATAGAAAACTGAGAGGAGAGAGAGGGAAGTAACAAAATAACACAAAAATGTCTCTAAGAAAATAGGTAAACCCACCAAGTTGAATCCACGTGAACTTACGAAACTCGTTTGAATCTACAAAAGAGACCCCATCTCGTAAGGAGTCCCAATCCAAGCAGGTAACTCCTCCCGAGCCTCTAACAATACTTGACGATCTAGTCTCCTATGAGCAAGTCAAAACTGATGGTAGCCTACTATGTCTGGGAGCACCTAAAAGAGGTTATCATGTGTTTTAGTGATGAAGAGAAGATCTAATGTACCAAGAGCATCAAGTAACATGTGTGTGGATGACCAAAAGGACGCATTGCCCTGCTAGAAACCCATTGAAATCCTCAAACCATATCAGTTGCCCCTGTCGGACCATCATTTCAAAATCCAAGGTCAAGAATATCTAGGAGGTGAGTCTCGAATGACGACCCTAAAGTTACTAATGATTCTCATTTCTTTGTTTGTCGTGTTATTGCAACCAATTCTCTCGAGGGATATAATTTTGCGACTTGGAATTGGGTAAAATCTCGTCTAAAAAATATCTAACTAGGGAGAAAAAATAATTTAAACTTGGCCCGTGTTTCAAATAAATTTGCATTTAAAAGTTTTATGTCTCCTAATTGTTTGGGGTGACGAAATTAAACATTCATGCAAAAACTTTGAAATTGGAAGGGTTACCAGATTACCAAAAATTTCATAAGGGGAGGTGTCTTCTCCTTCCCTTTAACCTCCTTATGCCCATGACTTCATGTCTCTATTTCCTATTTAAGAGTGCCCTATTGATTTCGGATTTCTTCATCTTTATTCTTGAGATCAAGGATCTCTGCGTGTATGACATTGTTGTGTGGTTGCAGTGTCTTGAACCTGATTTTCCAATGTGTTCCATCAAGATTTTGGGACAAAGGGATACAAGAACGAGAAGACACAAAAGGGGATCATGTAGGAGCAACCCCAAAGTCTGACCAAATTCAAGGGAGGTGGGGAGATGTCGATGTGTCTGTGTATTCCACCAAGTTTTCGGGACAATGAGTTGCAAGAAGGACAAGACTAACATGGGGGATGTCTAGGAGCAACCACAAAGTTTAAGGGAAATCAGGGGGGATGAGGAGATTTCAAGGTTGGGTGTGTGTGTGCCTATATATAATATTATATCATATAAGCATGATTTAAATTCAAATTCAATAAAGAGTTACATTGATTCATACATCATAATAATTCAATGAAATAGAAAGAATAAAAATTTGTATATATTGATTCAAATTCATCATTCTAAAACCTATATTGATTTCAATTCATCATTCATTATTCTAGAATCTAATTAGTACTAAGCAAAATAGTAGACACTTAAGTCTGAAGACTAAAATAGTAAATTGAAATTACTCAAGCTCAAAAATAGTAAAGAGTGACATGTCAAAGACTCTTTCTGAGGTTATCAGTGTCTAGAATCAAGACTCAAAAGGTAAAACATAAAATGAACAGTGGGCAATGAACCAATGTTATCAAAACCGAACTACTCATCGAATCAATCGACCCCAAAACTAGGTAGTAGAAAAAAAATCATACCAAATAAAAACAATGGACCAAAAAATAAATAAATATTCATGTGCATTCATATGAATCCAAACCATTATACACAAATATGCAAAGTTTCTCATACATACATATATATATATATAGAGAGAGAGAGAGAGTAGGTGTGCAAATAACCAAAATAGCACCCAATGAAATCCATCTTTGAACCAAAAATACATACAAAGAGGCTCTAGATGGCCTCTATAGTCCAACAAAATCACGCTACAACATATACCTACATATCATCAAAATCATCATCTATATTGGTGTCCTCATCATCAATATCACCATCTACAAATTAAAATATGATACAAAAAACTCAACATGTCAAATTCAGATTTTATTTGGGCGATGGATACATTTTTACTACGGTCATTTTTACGGGGGTCCCAAGGATGAAGATCAAGCTTTCAGACTCACTAATTATCTTTTTTAGTCAAAAATCAGGGGGGCCCACAAGCACCCCTTTTGGGAAAATGCATCCCCTATATTGGGGAAATGTTCCCCCTGCCTTTCACCAACATTCCCTAAAAGGGGCATGGTGAAATGTTTTCACAAGCACCACCCTATCCCAGGAATGCACCCCGACCCCAGCAGACACATGTTAGTGGAAGACTGTGATTTCTTAGAGCACTTCCTAGAGATAAGTTCTTTGATTCCACATGTATGACTCTATAGGACGGAAACTTCACTTCATCTTGTAACTGCTCAAACAACGTAACGGACTGGCAAAACTAGGCAATGAGTCTAGAAGGATCAGTAGACGGGGGTGTTAATTGTCGAGGTCGATAAAGCAAGACTTGCCTTAACATTACTTTGCAAGCTAGACCCTGCACAGGAATGCATGTTAATTCCAACGCATTGAGAAGGTGACTTGGAGGGGAGAGGTGAAGAGGTACATAAGGGTGTGGAAGGAATGTAAGGACTGGGAGAAGACGGGGTTTTTGAGAGGAGGATAGGGAAAATTGTGAGTAGAGAGGTTATGCGGAGGGGAGGAGGGGAAGGAGAAGCAGAGGGAGGAGTAGAAGATGAGAAAGAGGCAAAGGAAGATGGGAGGGTCATGGATGAGGCAGAACCTTCCAAGCATTGACACAAGCAACTTAGACAAGCAACCACTAAGGTTTCAAATAGTGTGATGGCACGACAATAGCAACAGAGATGGTAATAGCTTCGAGCAAGAGACGCGAGCCAACACAAGTCTTGTGGATAGGGAGGCAACAACTTACACACAGAAGTGTGGGTGGCAGCATCAATAGAACTAGGCAACATAGAGGTAGTAAAAGCGCCCTTACTCTCCTTGTGTATAAACAATGGACAGAAGGGCTCATGACCAAGAGGGCTCGTGGGATCGACGATGAACAGGACTCACAATTTCATGGATGGACGTAAAGATACGAAGAAATAACTCTTGAAATGGAACGGGAGTAAAGTAAAATCATACTCGACTGGTTCAATGAAGCCGCAAATGAAGGCTCAATGGTAAGCAAACGAGTTGTTAGAAAAATGCATAGGAAAAGCCCTACCCAATCGCTCAAGTGGTCAACGGGGGACAAAGGAGCCACGAACGAGAGAGCTCGTGGGCTTGATGATGAATAAGAGCATTTGTGTGCTCAACCACAGACATGAGGGAGATCCTCATATAGTATCATGGCACTTTTGAGAGGTGGCTATCATGACCCTAAGCCTCTTGACAATGCAAATGAAGGATATGACAAAAAGAATATAGCTTTGAAGGCCACATATTTTCAATTATAAAACTTCATCAAGCCAGAGAAAATTGCATATTATGTTGCACCAAAATTTTTGAACCATCAGCCTTAGCTCAAGCCTAATGTCTGGAGTATAGGTGTCATGACTTATATTTTCTATGTGGGAAGCGTCCATTCTAGAACAAGATAGAGGACGGAATCTTTAGAGAGCACATGTAATATCACACCAATGGGTTAAAGGAGGAGGAATCCTCCTTTGGGAGGTCGCTTAAATTTGTAACCCTATTGCATCCCCAAGCTCGTGATCGAGCCCTAACTCCGCACAATGCACAATGTCCTTCACAGCAAGTGCTCTCATCAATGTTAGAGGTTGAGTGATGCAGGCCCAATTCAAGCCTGCTTAAATCCCTTTTTTAGAAAACCCACAGTGCAAACCTCTATCAAAATAGTCACTTCCTTCAACCCAATTCACAATCAACTTACGGGGTATAAAATCCCTTTTATATCCCTTCTATAAATAATATAGAGGGAGCCATACAGATTGCACAAAACCACCAGATTCAAGATCACGTTCACACAACCTTCGAAGCCTAAATTGTATAATATCTACCAAGCCAAAATTGTATAAACATATATAGTGCACGAACCTAAAATTTTAATTAAGAACCATCGGGACCTCGTCTTCTAATAAAACAAGTGCACAGGAGGAATTCCACTTTAAATCCCTTTTCCTTTATGAGCAACTCCTTCCAATAGCCACCATGCAATTGCAACAAATGACTAAAACCTAGATTTCGCAGCCTTTATTAACGTGCGCAACTTCTAATCGCCTGGGACACCTCATCATTTACTCGACACATGCCATGGCCCACTCTCTGGGTCTTGATTAGTTGTTGGTCCCCACCTTTACACGTAATCCTGTAATTTTGGTGTTTCCTTTCAGTGTGCTCATAGTTTCCTCCATGAATTCTATTCCGGGATGACATAAATGAATCTACAGACCCCGACTCCACTTGCTTTGCCATTATTGCCGCGCACTTATGCACTCGAATGGCCTACTCACCAAGTTTTCCCACTTTATAAAATGCCTGACTCCTTTTCTTTATTGAAGTTAAATGGTTCGTCCGGCTAGAACCCTTCCAGGTTGGCCCACACATGCCACGTTTCCGCTACTTATCCCCTTTTATGTATTGATACGTTCTCGGCCCCACTACCACTTGGAGTCCATTGTTTATTATGCTCGGTTCGTTCGAGCGCGACCCTTTCCAAAACACAATTCCAAATGCATTCGAGCTTATAGTCTTCCAGGTAGTGCCCACAGTTCCACGCGATCCCAGCCTTCTTTTGGACTGGTTGGGCTTGCACATCAGTCAGTCCCAGTCATCCCCTTTATTCTCATTAAGTGCTCCTCTTATCTTTTTGGGCTAAAGCATTCGACCCAACACCCGTCGGTTATTGTTCTCGATCCTTTACCAAATGTGCACAAACCTTATAAAGCCTTCAGAATGAACTCAACATGTCCTTGTGATCCCACTCGCACTCCACGTAATCCCTGCTCTTCTAATTGGTTGGCTTCCTTTATTAGTAAGCCTGGTGTCCACTCATCCTAACTGCTTGTTATGGCCTCCTCTTTTGTATTTTAAGAGAGAGACTGCGTCCACACTATTGAATAAGAACTTCATCACATTCTTTGTGTGCTCGTGAAGGGCATTCTTTCATTTTACTCTGTTTCACAGTTGATCATTATTGTCAGATTTGGAATTTGCCAAGGAAGTATCCCCCGGTCTGATTGGTAATCAACATCTCACAGAGACAAGAGTATGTGAAGGTATAAAACTGTCTAATCAGTTGATAATTGAGTGACATAAGGAGGTTGATCATTTAGAGAGACAACTTATCTAGTTGTCACAGCCAAGGGTGGAGAACATGACTTCAATATGATCAAGTGACACCAGATATGATCATAGAACAATGAAATTAATCTGGTTATAACGATGATTTCTTCACTTTTCATTTTCATTTCTCAATTGGATTTTTTCATATTTTATTCATGATATAGGAAAATGTCTCAGCAAGAGGCATGACAACATTTTTCATGAACCACACCACCTCGAAGGTAGTCACAACCCTTAGCTGCTAAAGACAAAGTTGCACTAGAGAATGTAAATAATGTTGCACAGGACCTTGTCCCCACTTCTAGGAGATCAGCCCCTAATTATTTTTGCCCCCAAGGAATTGGGGACTGCAAGGGGGTCCTAATTAGAAAGGGGACGACCTAAGTTTCAATTTTGTCCCCAATTCTTCAAAAAAGGTACTCTAAAACATAAACATAAACTTGGTTTCTCAGGTGGATATTGCTGCTCTGGTGACCACATAACTTTACCTAGACATTTCCCACCAAAAACAGGGACATCTGGTAGATGTCCATCGAAGTTTTGAGGATGATATATGGATGCCCTCTAGGTGAACCCTTCCCCATGTGGGTCTAGTTGTCCAAGAAAAATACTCACTCAATAGCATTAAGACAATGACAAATATATATGTGCAGCAAAATTTGGAATACTAAGAAATGTGTTTTTGTAAAAGGCAGTGTTCCACGGGGTCACATCCCCCTACCTAAGGGTCGAGTTTCCGAGCTCCCCCGCGCTCCGGGGACTTGGCGACAACAGGGGGTCGTTTCCCCACACTCCCAAAAAACAGGGTACACGAGGAGTCTCCAGAGGGGTTGCTTCCTGAAAAAAGGGGGACCAATCCACAAATCAGGGTCGTACGGGGATGGTTGGGGTCATTACCACTCCAAAAAATCGATATTTTAATTAAATGATAAATCATAAAATTAAAATATTAGTTATATCAATATGATTTGGGTTCCATCGTCCGGTTTTGGTTTATATTAACAATGTTTCATTATTGTTGGACGTCAAACCATTGAGTTGTCGTATTTACCATCGTTGTTGGGCATCAAACCATTGAGCCACTGTCCATCTAACATCGAACGAATCGTTCAATTCAGTGACTAGTCACACTTGGAAGTTCCATTCAGTTCAGTGATATGTGAAGTTTGTTGTTCTATTGTCCCTGCACCGTGCTGCCATCTCTGTTGGAGTTCGAAGCCCGCACCTTGCCGGTGTTCATAACTTCATTCCAAAATCCACCCATCACAACTCAGATCTCTAGAGTAGGAGTCCGTCGCCTGACCAGTGACCAGAATCACCACAGTGAGTGCGGGTAACAACCTCAGTGTATTTTATTCTATTTTATTCTATTTTATTTTATTTTAATTTTATTTGTAAATTTAAAAGAAATTATTACCTGTTATAGCTCAGGCTGTAGACTGTCGACTGAGTCTGCCACTGTAATTTTATTTTTTTTGTAAAACACTGAAACAGTAAATGTTTAAATTTTATTATTTTCATTTTATTTTTTAACTTTCGAATTTCAATGTTGTTGACACTGTAAAATGCTAAAATCATTTTAGTGTTTTACACAGTCAACAACACTGAAATTCGAAAATTACAAAAATTACAAAATTAGCATTTATTGTTTTACAAACAACAAATATACAGTGACATTGGACAGCCTTTTAAGTTTACTGTTTTTTGTAAATTTATGCAGTCAATAGTAAATTAAAAATTTGTATTTTAATTTTTTTCATTGTGTATCAATATGCATATGCGATAATTTTTTTATTAAAAAAAAAACAATTTAAACAATAAATTGGAACCCTTGTTGCAGGCGGCAACCTACTAGTTACATTGAACTTATAGCCACAGTGAGTGCGGCTAACAACCTCAGTGTATTTTATTTTATTCTATTATTTTATTATTTTCATTTTATTTTTTAACTTTCGAATTTCAATGTTGTTGACACTGTAAAATGCTAAAATCATTTTAGTGTTTTACACAGTCAACAACACTGAAATTCGAAAATTACAAAAATTACAAAATTAGCATTTATTGTTTTACAAACAA
The DNA here is from genome assembly GCA_000404065.3 of Pinus taeda. Lineage (NCBI taxonomy): Eukaryota > Viridiplantae > Streptophyta > Pinopsida > Pinales > Pinaceae > Pinus > Pinus taeda. Next base: position 108,460 of record APFE030981468.1, read on the forward strand.
CAAATATACAGTGACATTGGACAGCCTTTTAAGTTTACTGTTTTTTGTAAATTTATGCAGTCAATAGTAAATTAAAAATTTGTATTTTAATTTTTTTCATTGTGTATCAATATGCATATGCGATAATTTTTTTATTAAAAAAAAAATTAATTTAAACAATAAATTGGAACCCTTGTTGCAGGCTGCAACCTACTAGTTACATTGAACTTATAGCCATGAGTTATTCTGGGAACAGTGAGGACATTGACAGTGACAAAATCTACAGTGGTAGTGAGTCACATGATGCCCAAGAAGAAATAGAAATTGAAAGCAGTCACAGGAGGGCGGGAACTAGAAATCAGAATAAGCCTTTGCAGGGTGTAGATTCTGGAGGCCCACCAAGAGATCTGGAAAAATTTGCAAAGGGGCTATTTAATCCACTAAAACCACTGCTAATCTATGTAACCAGATTGCCGAAAAAAAAAAATCAAAAGTTGGTGGTGGCTCGCAGGATTGGGTCTACAATATTTGTGGGCATCACTTTGTTGGTAGCGATACCAGGGTGAGGCAACACATTTTAGCTATTACAGAACCTGAATTTAGCTCAAAGAGAGCAACTTTGGAGGCTAGAAAGGGCAGCCACTGGAAAATGATTGATTTCTAGCAAACATGTTGATCCATCCACAAATATTCCACCATCCAGTGCTTCATCAAAAAAGACAAAGGTTTCTACTGGTACATCTCGTTCTTGTGCAATGGGTGCTACAGTGTCTGGGATGTACAATGTTCTAAATCAAGATAACACAGATGATGCAATTGGCAAATTTCTTTTTGCCAATGGAATTCTCTTCCATGTTGTTTGTTCTCCTTATTACAAGGAAATGGTCCAAGCAATTGCAAGAATAGGGCCTTCATATGTACCACCCGGAGAACATAAGCTACGAACAACAATTTTAGATAGACAAGTGTCCAAAGTTAATGTGAAAAAAGAGAGAATGAGACAAACATGGTTGAGATTTGGTTGCTCTATTGTTATGGATGAATGCACTGACATCCGAAAACGCCCACTACTGTTGACTGTTCTAGAAAGTGCAAGGATGCATCTTTCCAATTGGAGCTTCTTCGAGAGGCTATAGAGGATGTTGAACCTGATAGTGTGGTGCTGGTTGTGACAGATGCAGGAGCAGTTTGTAGATCAACAGGGTTATTGATTCAAAGCAATTATCAACATATTCTTTGGACTCCTCCTTGTGTGCATGCACTCAATAATGCATTGAAGGACATTGGCAAGATTCAATGGACATTAAACTTGGTGACAATTGCAAGAGATGTGTAGATGTTTATCTGCAACCACCACACCTCCTTGGCCATGTATAGGGCTCACACGAGGAACCATTGATACTATATATGCTAGCTCTTTTCTCTTATTGGAGACGATGCTAGAGGCGCAAGCACCTCTACAATCCTTGGTTGTGAGTTCAGAGTGGGGAAGGTGGTCAGAATCAAAGACAGACACAGGGAAGAAGGTCAGGCTTCAGGTGTTGGACAATGATTGGTGGGCAAATTGTTCTTATTTGGTGTCATTCTTGGGCCCTATTGTGGAGGTCATTCGTTACACTGATTCAGATGCTACTAGTCTTGGAGAAATCTATGAGACCTTTAATAGCATGTTGGGACGTGTGAAGGCAGCCATTCAGCAAAGGGAGCCCTCATTAGAGTTCTATACATCCCAGATTCGACCCATCATTCAACGTAGGTGGGATCGCATGAACACACCTTTGCACATGGCAGCATATGCATTAAACCCAAAATGGTATGTTGAAAGACCTGGGAGGGTGCCTCCTATTGATGATCCTGAGGTAAAGAATGGCTTCCTAGATGCAATTGCAAAGATGTACAATGAGGCAGAGAAGGAAAGATTTTGAAGACAAATTATTCAGTTTGCATCTCTTAATGGCCCCTTCAACACAAGTTCTCGGGCAAATCACATAGATCTAGCCCAAGATGGCCCAATTGGTTGGTGGAGGATGCATGGGGATGGTGCTCCAGAGCTCAAACATCTAGCTATGTGTTTGTGTCTCAGATTGCTAGTTCCTCTGCAGCAAAGAGGAATTGGTCCACATAAAGCTTCATCCACTCTATCAAGAGGAACAAGCTTACCTCTAAATGAGCTGGGAAGTTAGTTGTTGTGCACAATGCCCTACATCTTTAGCATAGGAAGACACCTGAGTACTTGAAGGGACCAACAACACGAGGGGATGTTGATCCAAAGGATGATGCACAGGTAGATATGGAGGAGAGACTTGATGAGAGACAGATGAGGTTGGTTGGTGTGTCACTTAGCATGTTTGAGAATGCAAGTGATTCAGATTCAGATGGTGATATGGTTGATCTTGATTTATTCATGTAGCAGCTGGATGCGGAGATTAGCGGGGCATTACCTCGAGGCTTGAGCAAAATTATGCTTGTTTATCTTTCGATATGTTGATGTTCTTATGTATTCTAACTCTATAAAATTTAGACTTTTGATGTATCAGACTTGACTTTTATAATTTTATGTCAATATTCAATATTCAATGTTTGTAGTAGGAAGTGGAACATCAATATGGTTTAATAAATTAATCATAATGTATGATGTATGATTATAAATTACAATTTTAAATTTATATGATAACGATATTCATATCAATGATCATGCTTTGCAGCTTTCAAGTTTTCGTTTTAAATTTGCTTCAGTTATATGACTCATCGATTTATACATTATACTTTATATTTATAAGTTTTTAAGACCCTGACATCCCCCCACGCCTCCTAAAAATAGGTGGGGAGCTTTTGCATAGGCCGCTCCCGCATCTCCTTGCTCCCTCACCTCCTCGTCTCGGACCCTTGGTGGAACATTGGTAAAAGGGGGTTAATCACAAAACTAGCTTTGACACTCATTATTGTTAGGCACATTAACGTGCAAATAAGATAAAATTTCAACATAGAAACAATGAACACCTGTTCAAATCATCACTGTCATTTGATATGAATACCACAAGCATCATGGCCAATAGCCATCAAGTGAAGGACGGGACAGTCAAACATGTGTAGAGGGATTAAGTATCTCAGTTTTTGAAGTCCAAAACCAATAATATTGAGGGACAACACGGGGTTGTGAACCGGCATGGTTAAATAATATTAAAATAATCCTTACTCGAAATCCAAATCAAATTTAAAGGCTGACTTATAAAGTGCATTCCATACACATTTACGTTCCCAAAAGTTGCCAAATCAATTTAACAAGAACAAGAAATTGCCAAGCCATTAAAACATTCTGTTTGAACGCAGCTTTTAGAAAATAAAATGAAGTTCAAAGATGAAATGGAAATGAAGACTTCCTAACACTTGTCAAAAATTTGGGATTGTCCTATTAAAACTTAAAGAGACTAATAAAAAAAATTATATCAGCATCACTATTTGTCCAAGTGATAAGGACAATTTACAGTAATCCCTGATCCATGTGAAAGCAAAAAAATAGGTGTAAGGGACAAAAAACAAACAACGTGAAATAAACAATCTAACTTTGAGAATTTATGATTATAGTTTCATACCCCAACTCAATGTTACATCTATGGCTAAGAATTATGTTGACATAACTCAAGGTCCACCCTTGATGAAAAAGTTGGGAACCTTCATCTTAAAAAGGACGGGAAATTTTTAACAATCTCCTATATGATGAAAAAAGTAACTTTGCAACACTTTAAAGTGAAATCTTCCTCAGAAGCTCACTTATCAGAAGACTTAAAGAAAGAATCAGATGTGATCCTTCACAAAAATCAGAAGCCGTTATGAAAGATGCAGAAAAAACTCGACAAGATTGTAGCTAACAAAGATGAAGAAAATTCTCACCTCAAAGAACATAGTCAACACTCAATCGCATAAAATAAGAGGTTAAAAAATGAAAAGAAGTAAGTGACAAATCTAGAAGAACTTACCAGCAAGGAAGTGACCAATCCAATTGAATTATAGAAGTTGTTAGATGTAAAAATCAAAACCATGGAGAAAAAATCCAATTCAGATCAGAAAGATTTTTATATTAAGATGTTATCAATCAACAAATCACGAAAAGTATGTCGAAAATGATAGCGAGAAAGGGTTCCTTGATTTGTGCCTTAATCAAAGGGACCTCAACGAGTTCTTCCTTAGGATGCTCGAATTTCTATAAGTTAGGAATCAATTCCTAAGAATTAGGATAAATCTCTACAAAGCAGGACGAGTTCCTATAATTTAGGATGAGTTCCTAAAAGTTAGGACGAGTTATGAAGCAGTTAACTAATGTGCAAAAGTGGAAGCCTGAGTTCATTGTCTTCTAGTGCGAGTTTAACTGGGAAAAGGACGAATGGTTGAATCTCAAGTTCTAGAATTGAGATGAGACGAGTTGCATAAGTTAGTTATCTCAGTTAACTCATCAATTCCTAAAATATAATTTGCCAGATTTAATCATTTGAATTGCTTATAAGGAAGAGCGAAGGAACAATTGTATTCATTCTTCTCGAGAACAAGTATTGTGTGTGAGCTTGTGATAGAGCAGAACAAGAAGGAGCTTGTATGAGAGTTCGTAGAGAGCAATTTTCCTTTGGAATTGCGCTAGGAAATAGGCCTCCAGGATTGCACAAAGGAGGAGGAAAGGAAATCACGATCTTGCAGGTGTTTCAGCTTAGTACTAGCAGAGGAAATCAGATTGGTTTCCATTGAAACAAAGTTGTATTGTAAGAGATCTATTGCTCAGTATTCTATCAACTAAATTCTCATACAAGCAGAGGGTTTTCCCAGTTGGGTTCCCTAGAAAAATTATGTTGTTGAATCGTGTGATTGTGTATTTAGTTCTGTCCCTATTCTGCTGCAAAATTAGTAAAGAAATTCTGTGTCTATATGAAAAGACATTAGTTTCAGATTGTTCATATTACCAGTTGCAAAATTTCGTGAAAATTCTACTAAGTGAAAAATATTGATGAATGTTCAAAAGCAAGACCCAAAATACAAGGATGCCTTATCAACATCCTAATCATAAGAGATGACACTTGAACCATTCAATGTATCACCATCACTCTGGACAAAGGCAAAATTTGAACTATATTCTGAAGACGATCAATTTCAGTGACATTTGGTCTCAAAATAGCAAACAGTTTTGGAATCACAATACAAAAAATACACACAGTTCCATAGAAGAACAACGAACCAGGGTGCACTGAACTTTGAACATGCAACAATTCTATTCAGTACTTGAAAAGAGTGTACTTCCTCATTTCTTCGACTATGACAAAATCAAGAAGAGAGTATCAAATGAAAGCATGGCAAGAAAGAACAAAAACAACCCCTTTATACTTCAGGAACAAACCATCATTGAAGAGGAAGGCAAAATAATAAATATAGAGCACATATTATAATAAGAATAAAAGTAATTAATAAACTGACACAACCCTTCAACTTTGTGACTGGTTGATACATATAAGAATACTGTCACGTGGCTCACCATATCATCTCGTTCATTCATTATAAATAATATAATTATTTATCCTATATGTATTTCAATTGTTTGTCCTCATGTTGAAAATTTTTCTGTATATGAACTATTGTTCATTACAATGTCCCAATTAACCCAAATTCAGTTAACTTCAATGTGCATAATTTCTTCGCAATGAGAACACAGAGAAATAAAAGATCCGCCTCACAAATTTGCAAATATTTCCAACCAAAAAAATTGTACTTTAATTCATGCTGCTGAAGCATGACAGCAACATGTCACTGTAAGAACGAAAAAACATTGACAATGATTTTAAGCGACCGAAGATCTATCACATATACCTCACAACTATCAAGAATTAGAGTGTTGAGCATTGGGCAGCCTCCCCCCTCACTGAAGACTTTGCAAATAGAATTGGTCAATGACTCGCACTCTGTTAGGTCAACTTCACGAAGTCGAAGACACTGCAGAGCGATTGTTGTCAAGCTTGGCTGCTTCTGAAGAACCAACTTCTGAAATAAGCATCAACACAAGAATTCATTGATTGTTAGCATATCATATCTCTGTAAGTACATGTGTTATAGCTACAGAAGGCAACCCAAACTGCAACTTCAGGCATTGAACACTAAAAAAATGGAAGAAACTCATTCATGACCTGTAGTGCACTTGAAGTAATATCAATCCTGTTAAGTATAGCACAGTTTGAGACATTAATTGAAGACAGAACTGGACAACGCAAGTTTAACTCCACAAATCTGCAGAGCAATAATATATTTTGATATCAATGGCCCACAGCTAAACTTTTAACATCCTACTTTTGTTATTTCTTCAATGTGTACATATAAAAACACAAATGCATACTTTTTGCAATGGACAAGACTTATATTTTGGAGGCGGGGCAGCTCCAAATTAACTGATGTCAGTAGCCAGCAACAATCAAGCTGTAGTGCCTGCAAAAAATTCAAGCCATCTTTAGCTATTACAATCCACATGCTGCTTGGCAATAACTTTACAATGCATTCACTACGCCGTAATACTTGAAAGCTAACCAGATTTTACCTCGAGCATAAAACAGTGCGACAAGGAAGCCATTGATGAAGCATTGATCCCCTCACAGCTATGGAGTCTCATATCCGTCAACATAGGCATTCGAACAGCCTTAAAAAGCACACCAGGCTTCTTTAATTAGAAATTAATTATATACTCAAGGGATAACAAAGGAAAGTCTGGATATTATACAGTACATCATGTTAGAACACATCAAGAATAAGAAATACAAAATTAAATAATATCAGGACAGCACCGTTAATAATCAAGCAAGATTGCCATGCACAAGTCAAAAGCTAGAATCATGGAGAAATGTCTCTTCATTGAATGTTGGCATGCCTTGTTAAAACTTAAAAACCAGCCCAAATGGAAAACCCAAATTAGAGAAGTCTTCGATAACCCCGTGTCATTCCATGAAATCTCAAGTCATCGATTACAAGGAACATTGATGGAGGATAGTGTGTCTAGTAGATAAGATATGATAATATTATTGATGTCCAACAAATGACCAAAAGTAGGTCAATCGGACTATTCAGTAAATAACTGACAATACATAGTGGAAGTGCAAAGGACACTCCTATAAAAGAAAAGTGCAAAGCTCGTCTATGAAACCCATACTCTAAAGCACTAAAGCCAACAGATAAAGAAAAATACAATGCTCTCTGAAAAAGGGTACAAGTTAGAGAGCCTCAGGGCTTCATGTGCCTGTCACTAGGAAAACGGAAGTCGAGACTATACTCCTTTGATGCCGAATATACTACCCTCCTACCATCTCAGGCCAAAGAAAATTCTCTTGGAAGTAAAATATCTCTGGATAAATGACTCACTAAAAGAGTTGAATCTTGGTAGATGTATGTCTCTCCATCTAGACGAGTAGACCCGCCCCCTAGGGACTTGGAGAGGCAGTGCTTCTGGCTCTTCTGGCATAAATTGTCCCCAGATCTAAGTAAACAACTCCTCAGGAGTCTAGCATCCAAGGGCCAAGCCACGTCCTAAGTAATGTCCCCTTCAAATTGAACATTAAGAAGGGACAAAATAGGCTATATAAAGGGGTACCCATTTTCTCAGGATTTGGGACAAAAGTTGGGTCGGATGGGGCAAAAGTATCGGCAATCAATCGCGAGTACTCGCAATTCCAAATCGGCTCGACAGCAAAAAGATCCGCTCAGAGTCTCGCAAGTCAAACTTGTGTTGACTAAGTTTGGCTCGTGGTCAACGCGAGTTTCACTCGTGAGTCGAGATTTAGGAGATTTATAGTCGGCTCGACAATCACTTAGAAAAGTTAGGTTGCGACTTTTTTAAACCTTCTTGTCATTGGCTTATTGTCGAGGAAGGCATGCTGCATAACCCGCAAGCTCAGTAAAAACAAAAAACCTGCTCAGTCACTCAGTGTTCCAACCGTCGATGATTGTTTACGCGCTCAATCACTCAGTGCACCAACATCAGGAAGAAACACTGGAGTTGGAGCTTGACTTGTTGTTGATTCGTCATACCTGTTACGATTGTCACGACCCGCATAGTAAGTGAATATTCAATAAATTATTGTTGTGGCAACTGTTAGTGTGTTACTTGTTTATGTTTATTCATTATTGCCCGCCTAGTAATTGAAGAGAATCGGGAACCAAGAATATTGTTGTTAGTCTTGTACCTACACCAGTGCCAACAGTTCCAAGGAAGCATGTCATCGTTGCGAGTTCTAGCTAAAAGGAAAGACCCATATTCACACCCAACAAAGAAACATAGATACTAAGAGCCCAATTTTGTTTTAATAGGATATCTGATAAACACAGTGTAGGATTAATTAGAGGTTGTCTTACAGCCTTATTTTATAGTAGCACAGGGATCTTCAATCATATATATATTATAAAGTTATGATGCTTATATCAAATCCAAAATTAATGAAAAGTTATAAATAAGGGCATTGAGATAACTTAATGTGGAAACCATTTGGAAGGGAGCCACAAATTAATCACAAGACCAAACAGCGATAATGTTGAGGGAGAAGGACTTTGCTAGGGCTTATTGTGAGAAGAATCTCGCAAAATCAAGGCTCCTTTGTAAATTTTGCAAAGCGAAATGTAGTGGAGGCATTTATAGATTCAAGTATAGGTCTCAGAGAGAATGTTGACAAAAATGTCAAACACCAAGCAATCTTGGCCCTTAATCTGTTAAGTCAACATAATGCCAAGAGAGAAAAGCAAAAATAAGGAAATAGGAACTCTTGGAGTTGACCGTTCTTCTTTCAATACCCCCTTGTCATCTCCCTCTACTGAATCCTCAATGTAGCTCCCAAGTTTCCCACAAATGCCTCCAAGTCCAAGTCAAATTCAAGGCCAAACGAATCCTCCTACATTCAACACTGGAGGTGGAAACATAAACACGTTTTTTGCCCCCGCACAAAAACCAGTTCCCAACCTACCTTGGATGGCACTGGATAGAAAAAAAATATCCATAGTCAAGCAAGGAAGGCCATTGCTAACTTTTGGTACTACTCTGACATACTTTTCCACTGTGTCAAAAGTCCTTATTGGCAAGCTATGATTGATGCAATTGTTGTTGCAAGGTCCAGGGTTCAAAGCCCCTTCATCAAAGAGCCTTAGGACATATTTGTTGTTAGAGAATGTTGAAGATGTCATGCTTGTGCTATCTGAGTTTCATTCATCATGGGTAGAAAAAAGGTGCACCATCAAGAGTGATGGATGGACAGATCAGAGGAATAGAACTTCAATAAATTTCTTTATATCTTGTCTAGCAAGCACAATGTTTCTCAAATCAGTGGATGCCTCAGACAAGGTTAAGACTGCCCAACTTATTTCTGAAATGGAGGAAGTCGTTCAAGAAGTGGGAGAAGAACATGTTGTACAAATTGTCACCGATAATGCAGCTAATTATATGGTTGTTGGTAGAGTTTTCGAGATTAGGCACCCTAATATTTTTTGGACCTCTTGTACTACCCATTGCATAGATTTAATGTAAATTTCCTTGTATCTGGTCTGCACAATGTTTCTCAAATCAGTGGATGCCTCAAACAAGGTTAAGACTGCCCAACTTATTTGTGAATGGAGGAAGTCGTTCAAGAAGTGGGAGAAGAACATGTTGTTCAAATTGTCACCGACAATGCAGCGAATTATATGGTTGTTGTTAGACTTTTCGAGATTAGGCACCCCACTATTTTTTGGACCTCTTGTGCTGCCCATTGCATAGATTTAATGCTTGAGGACATCGGTAAGATTCATTGGATACATGAGGTTCTGGAGAAGGCAAAATCCATAACCAAATACCTGTACAACCACAGTATTGTCCTAAACACCATGAGAAAATAAACTGAACGTAAAGAAATTGTTCGACCTGCAGTGACTAGATTTGCAACAAATTTCATATCTTTGCAATATCTGGTTGAGCAAAAGATAAATCTGAAGAGCATGTTCATGGGACCTAAGTGGATGGCATCTAAACATTTTAAGGCCCTTGAAGGCATTGAAATTGTTGCACTTGTGTTTAATGACAATGTCTAGAAAGATGCAGAAGAGATTATCATTGTGACGGAGTCCCTTGTCAGAGTTCTCAGGTACTTCAAGTCTTTTAACTTTTTCAATTTTAAAATTTCATTTGAAGCTTCTTTTTTATTTTCAAAGTTTCATATTTCATTAAATTTGAAAGCTTGAAGTTTCAAGATGGATGATGGTGACAAACCTACTCTAGGTTACATTTATGAGGCGATGGATCTCGCAAAGGAGGCCATCAAAAGAAGATATGGGGATGAGGAGGCAAAGTATTTGCCTCTTAGTTGGGATAGGCAATTGCATTCCCCTTCCATGTTGTTGGGTACTTCTTAAACCCATAGTATTTTTATGATAAGAGCAAATTTAATGAGCATGGGGACGTTGGCAGAGGACTTATGACATGCATTTAAAAGTGCTTCCCTAATCTAGAATTTCAAAGTCGCGTCTTTGCCCAACTACAAGATTATAGGATGTAATCTAGATTATTTCCTATACCAATGCTATACAAGAAAGGACTAAGATGTTGTCACGTACCCTTTGAGGATTCAAGGCTTCATCAATTCATTAAATTTGTTTAAACTTTATTTTGTAAGTTCAATGTTTTATTAAATTCTGTCTTCTTTTTAAGTTTCGACTATTTAGTATTTAGTACTTACTACTCACAGACACTTGCCACTTGCTAGGTCATTGGTGGAAAAATTTTGGTAGTGATACACCAGATTTGAAGAGATTTGCAATTCGAATCTTAAACCAATCATGTAGTGCTTCAAGTTGTGAGTGCAACTGGAGCATGTTTGAGAAAATACATTCTAAGAAGCACAATCAATTGACACAAAAGCGCTTAAATGGCCTTGTATTTGTCCATTACAATCTACGACTTCACAACAAGTAAATACGAACTGAGAACCTGATACAAGGAGATTTGTCGACTTGCTAAATCACTCATGCCAATAAAGCCCTTGATCTCTTTGCGGCTTGTATAAATTTTTATACTTGCATCTGCAAGTTTAAACTTTCTTTGATGGTATTCTTTTGTGGTTCTAGTGCATCACGACTTTGGAACCCTAGACTCTACAGAAAAAATTAATAACCAGAAGTGTAACGGGAACAACACGAATGCCACAAACTGTAACCAGAAAACAAAAACCAAATCAATTGAAGTTCTGCCACATTCTGCAACAAACCAAATGAGTCATTACCCGAATCACACCTTTGCTCCGCTATGATCAAACGCCTCAATTGCTCGAAATTGAATTAGAACCAAGTCATAATTTTTTGTCCTTTAGTGCGCTTGTATTTATATGCATATAACAACCTACGCTCATGGAGCAATGACCAGAACAATAGAGTCACAACAGAGGTGGCAGCTAATAGTGCAACCATAGAACCGAGTTTCCCAACAAACATGACTTGTGCAAGCTACCACTCTTAGATCAACTTGACTTCGACAAAATATTGACTGCAATTCAAGGACACATACGACGCTTACGGGTTAACTTACTTCACAATTAATTACTCATTTACGCTAGATCTCAATTAATCATCAAAAGGAATGTGACTATATCATATTGGAACCACGCAATCATCATACACGAGCACTTGCTACAAATTCATCACATCACCTGTACAAGTCCTCCGAACCAGATTCGGACAATTTGCCTCCAAGAATTTCAAATTAAAAACAAATGATGTCCAATTGATGTTATATGAGAGCATACACACTAACAATCTTGCACTGGAGCACACAAGACAAAGAATTACTTCAAATCAATACACATTTGTGTCGCACTAGATTAGATTATATGAAAAGAAACGCCCACAATCATTCATTTGTGCCAAATTGCATCAAATTGGGTAATAAACCTGTACCAAAACAAAAAGAAAAGAAAAAAAGTGTTGTTATGGCCACAGCTTTAGATCGCTTGTTGTGTCTCTAAGTAATCAAACCGTGTCACAAATGGACAGACAACTGTCACTTTTTATATCCATTCAAATGGTACAAGGGAGCAAGCTAACTTTATTTGAATTTTAATTTCCATTGAAATACCCCAAAAAAATGAGGGCAGCCTAAACATTCAAAAAATAATTTGACCTTTTAAAACATTGACAAACATGCAACTTCCTCTTCTTTGAGGGTTGACTTGGTCAACAATTAGAACTGTCAAGATCCATAAACTTTAGCCAAAACCCATCATATTTTCATCAGATTTTTATGCCAAAACCTTGGACCAAGATATCATCTATTTCAAGCACTATGACCAAACTTCAAGACTTTATCTTTGTTGTGAATAACACTGAGAGGGGGGGTGAATCAGTTTTATCAGATCAATAATTTAATTTCCCAAATAGATCTATATACGCTACTTTAGCTAAGTGAACTAGCGTGTACATGTGACTGTACTTAAAGCAACCAGCGTATATGCAAAGAACTTTTGATTTAGACAATTTATCATGTATTGAACTTTAACCAGTATATAAGAGATTTATTAGACAGTGCAGTAAAAGCAGAATAAAGCATCACATATAAGCAACACACATTAACACCAAGATATAAGGTGGAAACCCAATGTGGGCAAAAAACACCGACTATTGTCGTCTCTGTCTTCTTTTAATAATAAGAAAATATGTTTACAATATTGTACTGGTGCAGACTCATACTAGTACGCAGGCACCCACCTGCAGAAGGCTACAACCTTTTCTTGTTCTCCAGCTACTACTGGAAGGGAGCTACAACCCCCTAGCTCTTGTACTAGCCAATATGCTTACTAGTACGTAGGTGCTAGCCTACAGAATACTCCACTCTTCTACCAGGGACCACGTTTCATGAATTTTTAGAATGGATACTCCTGGAACACAACACCACAATCTGAAGGCCACGTTCATTCAATTTTCATACTAGACCTATCATCAAGTACATCTGCATCAACCAATCACTGAAACTCAATCACCATAATCTGAATCTAATCATTCAAAACATTGTCACCAAAATACAGTCACCAAAACCCAAAGCAGAACCCAGAACTCTGCCACAGCAAACAGAAACAACTGAAACATACTTCATAAGGTATACGCTACTTCCATGTGTCAAACCAACGTGTATACGCGCTTTTATCAAAGCCAACTAGCATACACCTCTGTAAATATTAATTCATAATTTTGCAGCTATTCCAGACTTCAGTTATACCCAGATCATAACATGTAGAGAATAACACATGCATCACTATTCAGATCTAGATTATACATGATCAAACCATATAATGATAATTCATTTCAAGCCTTAAGATCTCGATCCATCATTAGATCTTATCCCTCATCAACTGCTAAGGTTCATTCTTGGTTCAGATCAAGCAATGCATCATAAGCCAATAACCTGCATACTAGATCTCACACTTCATCAGATATTCGATACTTGCACAACTTGGCCTAATGATCTTCTCCTCATATAGTTTTAGGCCTTTCTCAATACCATGGATCAAAACCACTTAGGACCAATACCTTGGACCAAATACCTAGGGTCAATACCTCCAACCAAATACCTTGGACCAATACCATAGATCAAAATACCTTGGACCAAATACCTCAGACCAAAAACTTAGTTTTCCAACATATACGCGCTTTTCCTTCTATGGAAGTGTGTGTGTATGTATACGCTACTTGTGTTCAGTGAACCTACGTGTATACACAGCTTGGTCAAGGTGAACCTGCGTATACCTCTCTTTCTTCATTCTCTGTAGTCTGATCTGTAATTTTTTGTTGTTGACATGCTGCACCGTGATCTTTGATCTGAGTGAGTTGCCATCAAGGACAACACTTGTATCATAATACCAACAATCTTCATCCGAGGGGACCCTTGTGGCGTACAACCTAATAATGGAAATGGCATGACAAGCTCTATCATCTAATGATGGACTCACTTCCTTTGATCTTCTTATTCAATCTCTTCATCAAAAGCAAGGCATCTAGACCACACCGCGAGAGCTTCTCATCCTTCCACAGCTTCTTGACCATTAGAGCTTCCCATCAACGCAATCCATAGACGAATATTAAGAGCATTCAAAGATTGACGTTGACATCAATGGCAACACCATTCAACAATATATTCCTTCAAAATGTAGCTTGCAGACTCCAAAAAGGTGATATGTTTCTGATGTATGAGTTTGGACAGTAGTGTTGAGTTGAGATTATAACAAACTTGGGGTGTGTGCCCTGATGGCATGGGTTTGGACAACAATCTTGAGTTGACATTCTCCAACTTGCATATTAATGAATCTGTGCTAAAGCCAACCACTTTTCATGATGGTGATCCTCTTGAGGGTCATCCTCCATACCAACAAATACACTGGTTGGATTGGATATAGAGGAGGAGAGGGAGGATGGAGGAGAGAGCAGTGGAAATGATGTTGGTCTTGATGATTCTAAGATGGAGGGCCACTGACAATCATAAGCTATAACATTCTTCTATCTACAATTCTAGTGTCTGGCCTATCTTGTATTTGCCATCATCATTCCCAACTATAGTAGCAATGACTTAGTATTTATATAAATACGTTTTAATTTTGATGACTTAATGAGAAAACCGCAGTTAATGGTTGTGTGTTTTCCATTTGATGATCATTGTTGTAGTATTAGTGAGTGTTAAGCACTAACTAGTTATATGATCGAATTTGAGTCATCATCATGTAAATGTTCTAGTTTTTAAATTCTAACAAAATTTGAATCTGTCTATATTTCTTTTTTGTATGTGTAATTTGTTATTTTTTAATATATATATTTATATGTGTGTGTCTGTTTGTTAGTGTTATCAAAACCAGACCGAACAGGTGAAACCAATTTGGTGGCCAAATCGATCCGGTTCGAGGTTTGGAACGGGAAACGGTTTATTAGGTGTCGAACCGGTGTCTTTACACCGAACCAGCGAGTTCCATACAATTCCACCAAAGATGTCCCAAACACAATTATTTTAAGAAAAAATAAGAATTTTTTAGTGGGGCAACCTGATATTCAAACATATGGCCTAGGTATTGTTATGCAATTCACGGTAATGTTAAATTCTTAAAGTAAAAGTGACATTCTCCTTTATCTTTCATTTAATTTTCTAATAACCATGAAATGACTCAGAACATTTGAGAGTGGTTCCAACTCATTGTATTTTGTTAATTTTAGACAACAATGGTATGTTCTATGCTTTACAGCAATTTTACTTCAATTTCTTTATTAGCTCAGTATCAATATTCAAATTAGCAATCACATCAACATGATAGTGAAATGCAAATAGAACATAAACATAAAAAGTAGAAGACAAGAGGACACTAGATATGGCACCAGCTAGGGGCAAACCCCAATGTGGGGAAACCCTTGATCAAATCTTCTTTTAGTCTTCAATAATTCAGGAGAGAGAGAGTACAATTTACAAATCTAATAATTCATAACAGCAACAAAAGACCACTAACCAGAAAAGTCAACGCTAGTCAAAAAGGCAAATTTGACCCTCAACAAATCGGTCAACTTCAGTCAACTTTGGCCTCCAAACAGCAAGATAAAACAGCCAACTTTGGCCCAGTCAAAGTCTTGTCAAATAGCCCACCTGCAGTCATCCCGAGCTGCAGTCAACATCTAGCCTCGATTTATGTGCCCAAAAATGTGCCCTACCCAAACAAAGATAGCTCTCACAAAAAAACAGTCAAAGGAGGTCAACAAATGCTAGTCAATGCTTGGTCAAACAGTCCAGAAAGTCAGCCTCCTCAAATTTCGGCCTCCTTAAATTTCGGACGTGTGGAGAGAGAGAGAGCCAAAAAATCGTACCCAATAAATGAGGGGAGAGAGAGAGAAGTGTGAAGATGAGTGAGTCCAAATGAGGTTAAGTCACCTTCTATTTATATACAACGTTGAGGATGAATAGACGTGATTGTTGGGCTTCTGAGCCTACATAAGTTTGTTGGTCGACCATGACAATTTTGACCATAACCAAAATAAATTCATAACTTTATTCGTACATGTCAGCGTCAGATGATCTTTAGATCAATCCTACACCTCTCGAAGAGAGGAATCCAAGAAAAATATCAGTTGTCATAAATAAGATGACCAATGTGGACTTTGGCCCTAGTTGCCAATTTTAAGACTCCCTCTCAGCTAGCGAGAAATCCATCTGTCAATCTATACTATCACTGCCATCAATTCACTTCTTTGCTCTGCTCTGCTGAACTATGAAGAAGAAGAAGTGATCGAGAATGTATCATACCATTCTCTACTTACCCGAAGTCCATCATGTTGCAACCATCACCATGTTACATCCTTGTTAGCTGACTAATCCTCGACATAATAATATTAACCCATGACAAAAGCTCTTGTTCATCTGATAGGCAATCTTGAGAATAGCCTTGTTGTTGGCTATGTCCTGTGGCCTAACCTAGCAACAAGATAGGCCTCCAATACTTTATCAACTAGCATCCAAGCATCATAAGAACTTGACTGTGTTGTCAGCCCTTTCAAACACCTAGTTGTTTACAGAAGCTGATCTAGAGCAGATGCATTTCTTCACTATGTAACAATGACTTATCACTATGTTGTCACCTACAGCGGTCCGAGTTTATATGATGTCCTTTCAGACCTCCTCATACTGTGAATAAGTGCCATCTTATGCTAAGGATGAGTAGTCTCTTTCCTTGTTGTGTATAAGGTTTCTTTGTTGCTAAATGAGGGTTGCACTAACAGTAGCAGGGCATCATTCTCAACTGTGTCAAAAGCCTTTCCTTGACAGCATTAAGAGGCAACTTCTTCAGGCAACGAATTGGTCCTCCTTGACTGTGATTTAGTCTCCTACAGGATTGCGGATTAGGGCACTTCAGCAACGTATAGATCAGGTCTCCTTTACCAACGTTTAGACCTCTTTTATGTGGCACATAGGAGTCTCCTTCAATTGTGGGATAGAGCTGCATCTGCACCTTCTTTTTGCTGAGGAATAAGACCAGTAGTTAGGCCACAAGGGTCTTCATATTAGGATCTTTCTTTCAGCTGTGAAGAGACCTCATTTACTGTGGCTAGATCTGCCTCTTAGGACAGCGTATAGGGGCTTCTTAAAGCTGCATATAGTCTCCTCTTTTCTGCGTGTAAATCTCCTCATAAGCCTGCGGCTAGGGCATATTATGACAGCAGGTTTAGGGCCTCATAGATCTATGTCATAGGGTCTCTTCTAGACCAACGTTTATCCTCTCCTTGCTGCAATTCCAAGACTGCATTAAAATCTTTATAACAGCTTTAAGGATTCTCCATCATGACAGTGATTAGAGCTTATTTCATTGACTGTAAATTAGTGCAGCGTAGGATCTTCAAGAAGACCCTTTTTCTTTCACATCTAAGGCACTTCATGGCAGCATTGGGGCATCATTAGGTTCTTCCCTTTACTACAGATTAGGGCATCATTAGGCCAGCGTATCTCTTTGGGCACTCCCTCTATATCTCTTCTTCATCAAACCCAAAACAGAATGAAGAGAGATCACAAGAGTGTGTGAGTGTCTCAAATGACTTAAAGTCCTCTTCTATTTATACTAAAACATTGAGGTTGAATAGACATGACTGTTGGGCTTCTGAGCCTACATAAGTTTGTTGGTCGACCTTGACAATTTGTCCATAATCAAAATAAATTCATATCTTCATAAATACTTATCGAAATCGGATGATCTTTAGTTCAATCCTAGACCTCTCGACGAGAGGAATCTAGGAAAAATATCACCAGCCATAAATAAAGTGACCCACATGGAGTTTGGCCCTAGTTGCCAATTTTAACACTCCATCTCAACTAGGGAGAACTCCATCCGTTGATCCATATGTCTGAATGTACTATCTCTGCCATCAGTGCCCTGCACTGCTCTACTTTGCTCTGTTCTGTTGAACCATGAAGAAGAAGAATTGATCGAGAATGTCTCATATCATTCTCTACTAACCCGAAGTCAATTTCATCTGAAGAGAGTATGTCACATCACTCTTATTGACCCGAAGTCAGTTTCATTGATCCCAGATCAATGGAGGTCATCCTACCATAAGGAGTACGGTAGATACAACAATGCATCCATCAATAGAACTACTATGGTCCCTATCCTCATTTCCTTGCTCATTGATCAGATAAGAGGTACTTCCCATGAGTCCCAGACTGCATGGGTAGGATGCCTCGACAAGAGAACGAATCATCTTGTCCCACAGAAGAACGAATCATCCTGTTCCATAATCGCCACGGAGAACGAATCATCCTTGCCCACAGGAGAACGAATCATCTTGTTCCATAGTCGCCACGGAGAACGAATCATCCTAGCCCACAGGAGAACGAATCATCCTAGCCTACAATCGCCACGGAGAACGAATCATCCTGGCCCACAGGAGAACAAATCATCATGTTCCACAGTCGCGACAGAGAACGAATTATCCTGGTCATAGCGCACCACCAAGGGAGGGTGAGTCGCCCTGTGATCGTATGTTGCTCTACTAAGTACCCCAAGCCCCCCAGAGTTCCCAGAACTCAATGCAGCAACATGCAAGACCCTTATAAAAAGGTCTCTCAATGCCTCCAAGTCATTCGGGAAAGTCACAGATTTGCCCTTTCCCGGGGCTTTGACAAAATGTCAGCGACTTGTACATCAATCTTAATGCGATGGAGCCTTCTTGCTCATCGACTTACCATATCCCAAATAAGGCAGTATCTGATGTCTATCTGCTGGAGCAATTATCGAATACGGGATTCCTCAATAACGAGTCTCGTCTCTGGTTGTTACAAAGAATCATAGTGGTATTCATCATGTGTGCAAACAACTCAAGAGCTTTTGCAACCATGCACACAAAATCATATTTGTAGATGTGTATTCGATCTCGGCAGTGCTTATAGCAACCGAATTCTGCTTCCTCCTCATCCATGATATCGAAGAAAAATCCAAAGAGAACCAGCACTAAGAAGTGCTCTAGTGATCCTCCACATTGTCTGCCCACTTAGCATTCGAATAATCATGCAGTTTCATATTTCCGACAGTGTATCTCAATCCATGAGAGATTGTGCCCTGAAGATATCTCAGAAGATTCTTGGCACCAATCCAGTGAGGCTCAACCAAATATGAGGTCACCATGCTAACTGCAAAACATATGTCCGGACAAAAGTTCATCAAGAACATCAACGCGAATGAGTTTATGAAACTTAAGAGGCATTTCCCAAATCTGGTCCTACATCACTCCCATATAACTTCTTAAAGTTAAGATCCTTAAGGTAGTCACAGGTTTGCAGTTTATCATTCCACATTCGAAATCCAACTCCCTCTTTCTTCTGCAAATGAGAGGGTCTGCACCTGTCAAAAATAGGTCGTCCTCATAAGGTGTCGGTATGAGAGGTCTATCATCCACAACCTTCGGGTAATGGTTTGGATCGGTTTCACTCCTAGTGAATCTCAGCTTCATCTGGTAGTTATCAATCCTCTCATACTACACCCGGGGAGTTTTGTTTCAAGCCATAGAGGGCTTTCTTCAACCTGCATACGTGAGATTCCTGATCATCAATCTCAAACCCCTCGGGTTGTTCCAAACCTATTGACCTGCTACATGAGGGGAATGGTCCCATTATAAGATTTTCCTTCAATACATCTCAGACATGTACTTTCATGCTCTTTTTCAATTCAGGCATTCCTATCACCGTCTAACTCACAGACCTTCGGTGTTATGTGTCAATGGACATGGTCCCCAGTGGACTTCCTGTCACTTGATACAACCCTGAACTCAAAAAAATCATTGAAAACTCTATTTTCAAATATGTACCTTTCCATCGATGAGTGCCACCCACCTATCTGATGAAGTGCTTTGAAGCACTACAATCAATAAGCCAGATTCCCAAAGAATCTGAAGGAGAGGGGCCAATACAAGATAATGCTTCTTTATCTTATCAGAAACAACATTTGATCTTCATACCTTGGGTTCCTTTCTTTCTTTGAAGAGTCGATCATTTACTTCATGACCTACATTACCTGTCATTCCTTTGATCATTGAAGATGTCCCAGGAATGATTGTTATCTTCATCAAGAGATGTGTCTCTGCCATTCGGACACTTTCGCATAATGGCCGAACTTATTGCAACCAAGGCATCCATCTTTCCTTCCACCTTTAGATCTGAACTTCCTAATGAAGTGATCTTTAGGTAGGCCATTAGAAACTTTTGTTGTGCCATTCTGATAATATTCTCTGCTTCAACTTCACCCTCGATGAATTTGAAGAGGGATGAGGAACCCATTGATCCTTTTGTCCTTTCCCAGCTGTCTTCGGTGATTGCTCTTTCACTCTTGCTTGGGCTTTGTCTTCACCTCAACACTGATACCATGTTAATTTTAGGTATGTTCTATGCTAAGAGCAATTTATTTCAATTTTCGCAGTTAGCTCAATATTTTTTCCAGATTAGCAATCACATCAGCATTAAAATAAACTGCAAATAGAACATAAACATAAATCGCAAAAGACAAGCCAAGACAAGAGGACACAAGATGTGGCGCTAGCTAGGGACAAACACCAAAGTGGGGAAACCCTTGATCGCTTCTTCTTTTATGTTCTTCAATAGTTCAGCAGAGAAAGAGAGAGTAGTACATTTACAGCATAATTCAACACTTTGACTTTCTATATCTACATGAGATCAGTTGAAGACATGTTGTTTCAACTGATTCTCCAAGGTGACTCCTTCACCTATCACAGTGTTGCATCTCGTCCACTTGCTACACCTCACCGTGTTGTACTTATCAACACAGTGTTGGACCTTAATGACCATGCTATGCACTTCATGTTGCTGCTCTTGTTATTGTGTTGCTTCAATCATTGAACTGCTCTTATCACGGATCTGCACCCAATGTTGTACTCATCGTTGATCCATCATCACTTTGTTGCACCCATCATGCTGCAACCATCACCATGTTGCATCCTTGTTAGCTGACTAATCCTCAACATAATAATATTAGCACATGACAGTAGCTCTTGTTCATCTGAT
Organism: Pinus taeda; assembly: GCA_000404065.3. Taxonomy (NCBI): domain Eukaryota; kingdom Viridiplantae; phylum Streptophyta; class Pinopsida; order Pinales; family Pinaceae; genus Pinus; species Pinus taeda. The sequence goes on from APFE030981468.1 coordinate 129,491, forward strand.
AGGCAATCCTGAGAATAACCTTGTTGTTGGCTATGGCCTGTGGCCTAGCCTAGCAACAAGATAGGCCTCCAATACTTCAACTAGCATCCAAGCATCATAAGAACTTGACCGTGTCGTCAGCCCTTTCAAACACCTAGTTGTTTACATACGCTGATCTAGAGCAGATGCATTCCTTCACTATGTAACAATGACTTATCACTATGCTGTCACCTACAGCAATCCGAGTTTATAGGATGTCCTTTCAGACCTCCTCATACTGTGAATAAGTACCATCTTATGATGCGAATGAGTAGTGTAAAGTTTTGTAGATGTTCTATGCTAAGAGCAATTTCACTTTTCACACAGCAATCATACAAGTAGTTAAGCAAAATGCAGATAGAACATATAAGCAGATCTTACAGAAGACAAATCAGAAACAGGAAAAATGTGTGTGTTCGTTTCAGCGGTCAACAGGATGCTTCAACCAGCAAAGTCTCCTTTGGTCAGCCAGCCCAGATGTGTCACAACAACCCTCCAACGAGTAGATGAGTCAACCAAAGTCAATTCTGCAAAAGTCAACGCTGTCCTGAAAAGTCAACGCAGGGGCAGCAAGCTAAAAGTCAACGCAGCAACAAAACGATCAACTCTTTGACCTCGATTTTTGTGCCAGGTAGTACGGCCTTCAAAAATCGAACTTCCCACAAATTTTCAGCTCGATTGGACCAAGGGTTGACCAAAGTCAACGCTGGTCAAACTTTCTGCAAAACCCTAGCAGCAGAAACCCTAGCAGCAGAAAATCCTTACAGTCTGTCCTCTTCGTCCTTTCCACGTGTGGCTGAATTCGTCCTCCAGGTAGCTTGTATTCTCTAAGATGAGAGAGGAAGATGTGAGTTGAATTGTGTTGAAATTCTCTCCAACTTTTCCTGTATATATATACATCAATGAGGGTGTGTGACACATCTGTTG
>APFE030981468.1:138853-160594 GCA_000404065.3 Pinus taeda
GTTGTTGAAATTGCCCCTGGAATGATTGTCATCATCATCATGCAATGTGTCCCTTCTATTTGGACACTCACTTGCATAGTGGCCAAACTTATTGCAAACAAAGCACTTGCCCTTTCCTTCATCCCTTAGATCCAGGCTTTCCATGGAAATGACCTTTAGACCCTGCATTATTTCTCCTTTTGCCATGAGCGGAGAACACAGTGGGGTTGCTTCTATTAGAAGGCATTTCTTGCTCCACCATTCTTGTTTCTTAAATGCATCTCGACATCAATTCTTCAAATCATGGAATTCGATCATTGTTGAGGACGGTGGTTCTAAATACATACCACTCAGGTGGGAGTCCTCCAATGTTGGTGAGAATAAGTTCCCTGTCAGGAATGACTTCTCCAATCGAGAGTACATCATTCTTGATCTCAGTAATCCTCAAGAAATAGGACTGAATATCCTCGTTGTTGCCATTCTTAATATCCTTCGACTTATTCTTGAGAAATAGAATTTGATTAGAATTACTAACCTTGAACATGCCAACCAACCTGATGTAGATCTCCTTGGAGGTCTTCAATTCGGAGTTGTAGGCTACCAGATGCTTGTCAATGGAATCCCTGATAATCTTCTTTGCTTTGACTTCAGCCCTATTGTAATTAGTCTTCGCAGCAACCGATGCATTTGAAGGAGGTTCAGGGATTTTACCCTGCACATGGTCCATCACTTCTTTTTCTTCCAAGGTCAAATCAAGAGACATCTTCCATCCATGATAGTTAGGTTTATCATGGAAGTCAGATTTATCATGGAGCTTGTCTTCAGCCGAGAAGCAAGATGAGGAACCCATTAAACCTTTTGTCCTTTTCCAATTGTCTTTGGTGATTGCTCTTTCCCTCTTGCTTGGGCTTTGTCTTCACCTCAACTCTGATACCATGTTAATTTTAGACAGCAATGGTATGTTCTATGCTTTAGAGCAATTTTACTTCAATTTCTTTATGAGCCCAGCATCAATATTCAGATTAGCAATCACATAAACATGATAGTAAAATGGAGATAGCACATAAACATAAACAGTAGAAGACAAGCCAAGACAAGAGGACACAAGATGTGGCACCAGCCAGGGACAAACCCCTATGTGGGGAAACCTTTATCAAATCTTCTTTTAGTCTTCAATAGTTCAGCAAAAAGACATAGTAAAATTTACAAATTTGTTAATTTATAACAGCAGCAAAAGAGCCCTAACCAAAAAAGTCAACATTGGTCAACAGGGCAGATTTGACCCTCAGCAAATCGGTCAACTTCAGCCTCCAAACAACAAGATAAAACAACCCTCAAAACAATCAAATCCAACCCAGTCAAAGTCTGGTCAAACAACCCTAGCTGCAGTCAACATTTAGCCTTCGATTTCTATGCCCATAAATGCGGTCTACCCAAACAGAGGGCCCTCACAAAAATGCAGCCAAAGGAAGTCAATTCTTGGTCAAACTGCCGTGAAATTCGGTCTCCTGAAATTTTGGCCTCCTAAAATTTCGACCTCTTGAAATTTCTCTCTCCTGAAATTTCGAACATGTGGAGAGAGAAGCCTAGAAAATCTATACCCAATCAATGGAAGAGAGAGAAAAGTGTGAAGATGAGTGTCCAAATGAAGGTAAGTCACCTTCTATAGATTTGTAACAACATCAAAAGAGACCTAACCAGAAAAGTCAATGTTGATCAACAGGGAATCGGTCAACTTTGGCCTCCAAACAACAAGATAAAACAACCCTCAAAACAGTGAAATTCAGCTCAGTCAAAGTCTGCTCAAATAGCACACCTACGATTAGCCCTAGTTGTAGTCAATACTGGTCAACAGTCAACGTTTAGCCTCGATTTTTGTGCCCATAAATGCATCTTGCCCAAACAGAGATAGCCCTCACAAAAACACAGTCAAAATCAGTCAACACATGCTGGTCAATGCTTGGTCAAATTGTCCAAAAATTTGGTCTCCTGAAATTTCGGCCTCTTGAAAAGAAAGCCCAGAAATCCATACCCAATCAATGAGGAGAGAGAGAGAAGTGTGAAGATGAGTGTGTCCAAATGAAGCTAAGTCACCTTCTATTTATATGCAACGTTGAGGATGAATAGATGTTTATATGCAACATTGAGGATGAATAGATGTCACTGTTGGGCTTCTGAGCCTACATAAGTTTGTTGGGCGACCTTGACAATTTGACCATAATCAAAATAAATTCATAACTTCATTTGTACATGTCAGAATTGGATGATCTTTAGATCAATCCTACACTTCTCGAAGAGAGGAATCCAAGAAAAATAGCAGTTGTCATAAATAAGTTGACCCATGTGGAGTTTGGCCCTAGTGGCCAATTTTAATAGATTTCATAGGAAGAAAGTAAAATTTTAGATCTCACTCAAAATCCAGAAGACTATAGTTTTCAGGATTTCAAGGTTGGGGGGATTGCAACATTTCCATCAGATTTTGTCATGTATGACGATATGGAACTAGTATTTAATCAAGAGTACCAAACCCTCTATGTAACTTGATGTTGGTGGCATTGGTTGTTGAACAACTTTATCATGGCCCTACTAAAAATGTACCCATAAGTGAAACAAAATCTTGACGCCGCATGCTACGTTTTTTCTATCTTATTTAAATGCTTAGAGGGAGATATTAATGACGAAGATACCAATATAGGCAATGATTTTTATGATAGGTAGGTATTTGTTGTAGCATGATTTTTTATGGATACTAGAGACCATTTAGACCCTGTTTGTTACTGTATTTTCAATTCAGAGATGGATTGTAATTGATCTTATTTTGGTTATATGTACCCTTACATGCTATATAAATTAAAAATTTTGCATATTTATGCATAAATGGTTTGGATTCATGTGGATGCATGTTCTTCTTTAAATTTGAATATTTTGTGTTTCTGGTTGACTGGCTCCGGTCTGGTTCTAACTGCTTCCCAGTTCAAAGGGTTTTCCGGTTCGATCACCAGTTAAGTTCTGTAACAATGGTGGGTAAACCATGTCCTGTTTCTGAGGTCGTGTCTCGTGTCAAATACACATATTTATGTGTCCTCCTTAACCCATGTCATCATGTGACTTGGGTATGTAGAATGTACAACTCCATAAACCAAGTCGTAAGATCGTTGTATGACAGAGTTCCCTTATTCAATAAACCAGTGGGTATCATATGTCAATATCCGGCCTTCTTCCTAAGCTGTGACATTAAATTAGATCAATAGCCATAATAGAAGTAGGCACCGTACTGATTTATTTGAGATGCTTCACAGCAGGTTGTTATTATGCACCACTTCTTTCACCAGTGATTTCACCAAAAATAGAATTATGCACCGACAGTCAACTAGACTCACCTTGGATTCTTATCTGTTATATCCACAAATTAATTTGCCATCCCTCTCAACCTAGCACGTTCCACCAATGAATTTTTCAAACTTGCATTTTTCTTTCCAAGGTCAGTGGAAACAGGTCACCAGCAGGTTTGACATTGTGACCATGCCCTGCTTCAAATAGTCAAATGTTAATCCAGGTAGTCAAATATTCCGATGTTTTCCTATTCATTTTTATGTCGGGTATTGTTCTAACTTCTACTTGGTGTGAATTTGTTGATGCTGATTATTTCCTTTCACATTCAGGACCATCATACATTTGAAATCACCAATTCATTATTTTTTTCCACGGCAATTCCTTATAGCAGTAGATTTTATTTTAAATTTTTTCTTTGAAGTAACACTCAAGGTAGCTTCCAGCAGCATTTGATGGTAGCCGTACTTGTATGAGATGCAGAGATTTTTTAAATTGTAATTTCCTTAATTGTTTCTCTTCTTTTTGCTCTCTTTTCTTATTTGTAATTTGGCAAACATCATGTTAATGTTATAATTTGCCACCAGAAAAATAAATTGGCCACAGGCCAGTGGGAACAAAACCTAATCTGATACCAATTGTTATGAACCAACCCGTTCATAAAGAAGGTAAGCATCACAAAAGAGTACAAAAACCCATAAATATATGTCAAAAGGCAGACTAATTATAAAATTATTAATGAATGTTATGTTACATCTGAACAATGTGATTTCTTATATTAAATATAGAGTGAAAGACAGGTCAGGACAAATAGTTTTCACCTTTAGGCTTTAACATATTTTATACTAGGCAAATAACAAATACTAACCAAGTAAATGGCAACCACAAATCTACTGGAGAAGAATGTTTATGCGGAGTATGTAAACAAAGCTTAGTCCAAAACCAATTCAAATATATTATTATAATTCTCTTTTTATAATTTCAGAGCATATGTTGATCCAATACTCTTATACTAAGTTTCACAAGCCCACAAAAAAAATGCCAAGGAAGAGAGATAACAACCTCCAGAGAGATATTTGGGCAGAAAGATGCATCAAGAAGACGAAGATTTGGACAAGCAGCAGCAATTTCCCGAAGTGTTTCGTCACTAACATAAGAGCAATTGGACATGTCCAAAGATGTTAATAATGGGCATGAAGTTGCCACAACACGAACGCCTGCATCTGAAAGCTTGTGGCAAGATGCCACATCAAGTTCATGGAGTTGAGGACATTGCAAAGTGGCGGAAGCCATGCATGAGCGTCTAAGGGACAAAGTTTCCAGCTGTGGACACCTGCACATTATTTTCAGATTTGTAAAATAATTGGTAAAACACAGGTATCATATTTGCTCTCAGCTAGCTAACAAAATTGTTTCAATATTCAGGATATCTCAAAAGAATTACAGATATAGGTTTGATGCTCATCATACCTGACAGAGATCCGAATTACACGACAGCGTGTAATCTGGAGGTGGCGCAACGAATCATGTTTGACCTGAATCTCTTGCGAGCCACTTCCTAGAGATGCTTCAGCAATGCTTAAACGATCTAGTACAGGGAAATCTACTAATCCGTTGAAAAAACTTTCACTTAAAGGCCCTCGGCCTAAGATCAACACCTCAAGATTCCTGGATAGCAGGGAAAACTCAAGATCATAGAAACAAAAATAAACATGTTACACAGTACACTATACAAGTGAACGTGGCATGTAGTAAACTATGCATAGACAACACAATTCTTACCTGAGAGAGTGCACTGCTTCACGTACAAGTTCATCCCCACGGAGAGTACCACGAACATTTAACTCCACAGCCTTTGGATATTTCCGACACAGTTGAGCAACTGTCCAAAGTTCAAACAGTTGATTCATGAATTATCAAGTTTGTTTCATTTTATTTCTATGATTTAAAGTAATAAGGTATATACCTTGTTGCCGGGTAATTTTGCGATTCTCAAAATTTAAAGATTTCCAAAAGTCTTCATGGGCACTAGCAGCCCGCCACTGTCTACAAACCATGGCTGCTCGACACAAATCTGAATGGTCTAGGAAGGAAAATACCTACGAGCATACAACCAAATAATAGAAAGTCATATGAGGGAACCTCCAAGCTAACTCTTACCTATCGAAATATGAACAATAACAAGTGCAAGCATACCATATGCAGTAAGTCATCTGTGAGGTCCATTTTAACTTCATGATCTTCCTTGTTTTCCAAGTTACCTTCATCTCCATCTTCATCATCATCATCCCCACTGCTAGAGTCATTAGTTTCTTCACCATTATTGTCACCAGCTGATGAATTTGAAGGTGTCATTTGACTGTTTCCTCTGTTTGAAAATTTTTGACATGAAAGTGGCTCTGTACCAGAAGTAGAACTAGAACCAGCAGTATCTGAAGGAGCAGTTGCAGCAACATGACCTGACCTGTATATAATGTTTGATCATCAATGCACCATCAACTCAACATCAAAAAGTAGAAATAGAACATCTCCAGATTGTGCTCACTGTAAGAAAAGTAATTGACAAACAAATACATGAATAAATATAGAAACAACTGCTTCAAAACCTAAATTACAGAAAGAACCAGAACCTCATGAAATCCACTCTATTTACGTTGACCTTGAGGAAACATCTGTTAGATGTTCAAGCTGAGGAGGAATCACTTGGATTCATCTATCAAAACCATAGTTTGAAAACTCGGACTGCTTTGACTCAGAACCCATCAAACCAGCCAAGTTGATAGGCTACCGAATCAACTTGGTCTTCAAATTGGCTTGGGGGTCAGTTTGGTAACAAACTGGCCCAGATGATCCGAGTTGATCCAAATCAAATTCCAAGTCCAAGTCTTAAAACTATGATCAAAACATCACCAAAAACAACATACTACTGCACAAGGTTCTTACATAGGTAATAAAAATAAAATAAATTATGATTTGTGTTCAATATAAAATACTAACAGATTAACATTTACATACATAAGGGATAGCATAAAAACATATCCATCACAAACTGTTACATGATATCAATTAACAAAAAAAACCAGAACCTCATAGTGATAAAAGCCACTGTAGCAAAGTTGATCTTGAGCAGATTTCTGCCACGTGTTTGAGCAGACAAGGATTCACAAAGGTTCATCCAGCAAAACATCAACAAAAACAACATAAAAAGCATTGCACAAGGCTCATACATACAAAATTCCTTTAAATTTATGCATGCCCTAAAATGGCATTTAGCCAACATACTGCAAAAGAAGTTTACACAACAAATTCCTTTAGATTTATGCATGCACTAAAATGGCATTTAGCCAACATGCTGCAAAAGAAGTCTACACCTTAAAATTTAAGCACCAGAAGCAATATTCTTGGAAATAAGGGGAATGTGTTTGCAAATCCTTTAACCTATGACAACATTCCTTTATGAGGTCACTGCGGAATAAGTGATAAACTGAAAGGAGCACCATGTTTGTAGGCTTAAGAAGGCCTTATATTGATTCGAGCAGGCACCGAGAGCATGGTATTCCAGGATAAATAGATATTTGCACAGCGACAATCTTACACAATAGTTGCAAAATAGTAAATAACAGAAGCATAAATTAATACACACATGCACAGATGATTTCTCCTCCCAAATCAGCCTTTCGTTCCTTAACCAAAGCTTACAAGTAAAACTCCAGACTGCTTAAAACTAGCAATTGTATGGCCTGGTCAACTATCCCAAGAACTGAGCTATACGGCTTTCATAGAGGTTACAGCCTGCATAGAAAGCAAGGAACTGTAGCTGTACAACCTGTACTGCCTGATGTATGATACTGTACAGATTGGCTAAACAACCATTCTTGCTTGGCTGCCAATCGATCCTCTGCTGTTTGGTACAAAGAAGCTCTCGAGTACAAAGAAACACTTGATTTGTATTGTTTTGCAACTGGCATTGAAATAAATACTCCAAAAAAATTCCTCTCTAAACAAAGTGCACCAAGGTCAAGGGGAGGCAATTTACAACTTTTTTTTCATACTCTATAATACATTTCAACACTAGCCTAAAGCAACTACGTTTTACGTTAAAACCCACCAATTATGGCTTCCAAGATTGTATTTGGTTATATCAAAAAAATGTGATACGTGAAGGCTATAGAGTGCAGGCACAAGGAGATTTTTGAAGAGTATGCCTTAATAAAACAAGGTGGTTGTAGTAAATAAAATGGCAAAATGATGGGTGTGAGAAGCAAAGATGAAAGTGGAAAACCCTAAGACCAAGAGCCTAATCACACCTTGCGAAAATGGAGTAAAGAAATTGTTAAACTATGCCATGGAGAATATACAAGAGAAAAGCGCAAGAGAATATGAATGAGAGGTGTATTATAATTGTTCATCAATTACTTTTAGGCACTCCTCACCTAATTTCATAGTTACAATTAACATAAATGTCACTTATTACATTTGCCTTATTCCCACTTTACTATATTACATTATTATTTTCATACATTTATTACTAATGAAATAAGCATTACAATATCTAACAAGAAGCATCGATCAGAGAGGGTGAATGCATGAAGATGTAAAGCAATAAAGGCTTCCATGGATGCCACAAATCCGCCTTAACTTTTTCAAGTCTATTGCAGAAAATTGTCCTCAGAAAATTTAGATGTGCTATTCAAAATGTTGCTATGAAGGTGATGCCATATTCTGCTAGCAGCAACTAGGTTTATAGGTGTTACCTAGATATAACAACAACAATAATAAATCCTCACATTACATTACTGAAATGAAATATGGTTCATTACAAAGCCTTCACATCAAAAATACAAGGGTTTCCTAAAATAGGCATCAACATATGAAAACATTACAATCATAAAGCCTCACAATAAAAGATGTTATAATTGCAATCTTCCAAGTGAAGTCCGAGGGGAGAGATCCTCAATCCCCAATGTTCAAACAACCATTAAAATCGAAAGAAATCTCCTCTCTGTAGAGTGGCGTTTTTCTCTCTTACAAGAATTATTATCTACTAGCAAAACTCCATGATAAGTCAAAGAAATAATATAAAAAAATGAAGTAAGATCCCTCCACAATCCATGGTTGACCATGTTACAATATGTGGACATGACCCTTTCAAGAAGAAGTCGCCCTCATCCAAAAGTAGGAAAGAGATTACATCAAAAGTCTCCAAGAAAGGGCATACAACTAAAAACAGGCATGATAACTCGAAGAATGGATATATACAAAATTTAATTAAATAACATTGAACCTAGGTAAGGTTGGCTCAAGGATCCACCTAGGAAAGCACACAAAGTGCACCCTCCAAGATGCATGAGAGATAAAACAATAATATAGTCCTTTTAGGAGAATGCTACAAAACCAACCTCAAAAAATAGCAAGTGGTCCACAAGATGCATGTAATCAATCCACATAAGTGAATCCCATGGCAACCAACTCCATGGATGAATGTGAAAGGTGCCAAGTATATGGAGTGCTCCATAGCAAAGGACATGGTCAAACCCCAAAAAAACAAGTGGACCGTCTCCACAGCACATCCTCCAAAATAATGTTCCAAGAATAAAAATAAGACCTGGCATGAGCATGCAATGTGTAATGTGTAGACCTCTAAGTATGCCACATGCCTCTCAATAAAATCCTCCATCAATTGCGTGTATCTTGTGTAGTTGGGCAGAATCATAGGTATCCTCTCCACTTAGGTTCAATTCCCTTAAGTGACATTATGAGCTTTGTTGCAATGGCTTCAAGTCACCTTGATGACTTCAGTGTTATCGAAACCAGTGGGACTAGTCAATCCAATCATTTTGCTACCTAACCAGTTCAATCAGCGGCACAGAAAAGGAAAAGTTTTGCGAGGTATGAAACCGCCTTTTTTCACCAAAATTAGTTCTCGTAAGAAACCGACCACTTCAATTTTCACTGAACAGGTTGAATTTGTACAAAGCAACCAAGTATTATGTGTATCGAACCTACATTTTTTCAATGAACTCAGTTCTTGTACAAAGCCCTCTAGTTTGGTTTTCACCAAATCGATTGGTTCTTTAAAATGTAACCAAGGACCCTCCAATGGCAATTAGAAAAAAAAAAACCAAAAATTTATAGCAGGGCAACCTAATATTCAACCCTAAGGCCCTAATAATGCATTGTAAATGCATTCTTAAAGTAAAAGGACAAAAACGAAATATTTTACTTCAATTTTTAACATTACCATTGATTGTTTCAAGATGTTTGAAAGTGGTTCCAACCTCATTGGATTTCCTATAAGAAAATTTTAGATTCCACACAAAATCCAACATACTTGACAATATTTAGGATTTCAAAACTGGCAGGATTGCAATGTTTTCAATGGATTTTATCATGTACAAGGGTTTGAAGCTAGCATTTAATCAAGAGCACCAAGCCTTCTATGCACCTTGATGTTAGTGGCATTGTTTGTTGAACTCCTCTATCATGACCCTAATAAGAATGTACCCATCACTCAAACAAAGTCTTGATTTGATATGTTAAGTTTTCTCTATCTTATTTTATTGCTTAAAAAGTGATATTGATGATGAGGATCCCAATATAGGATGATTTTGATGATATGTAGGTATTTGTTGTAGCATAATTTTTTCCTGATGTTAGAGGTTATCTAGAGCCTCTTTGTTGATGTATTTTTAGTTTAGAGATGTATTGTAGTAAGTGTTTTTTTGATCATGTGCACTCTTGCTATATAAATGAGAACTTTTGCAAAATGTGTATATATGGTTTGGATTCATATGGATGCACATGACAATATATGTTTTTATTCAGAGTTTCAATATTTTATGTATTTTTTGGTCGACTAGTTTTTTGTTTGGTTTTTACTAAATCCGCACTTGTTCCCAATTCAGGCGGGTCCACTGGTTTGATAACAGGTTTGGTTCTAATAAACATTGGTTGAGTCTTAGTCATCCTTCGAGGACATGGCTGCTTGGGAGAGGGAGCAGGAGAAAGGAAAGACATTTTCAAAAGCTCTCAGGTCATGAGCAATTTGGGAGGGAATTTTATATAACATATAATTTTATATTTTGATGCATATATGTCAACAAAAGCATGTAGAATGATGAATTAATGATTAAAAAAAAAAACATAAAAACATGGATTAAACGATATAACATCATTTATCTAGTAGTTATAATCTTCATCAACCACAGGTCCACAAATTACAAGTTCTCATTTATATAGCATATAAGGGTGCACATAACCAAAATAGCATCGAGTGCAATCCATCTCTGAACCGAAAATACTTCAACAAATAAGCTCTAGATGGCCTCTAGCATCCACAAAAATCATGCTACAACAAATACCTACATATCATCAAAATCATTGCCTATATTGGGATCTTTTCCATTAATATCACTCTCTAAGCATTAACATAAGATAGAAAAAGCATAGCATGTCAAGTCGAGATTTTGTTTGAGTGATGGGTTCATTTTTAGGAGGGTCATGATAGAGGAGTTTAACAACCAATGCCACTAACATCAATGTACATAGAGGGTTTGGTGCTCTTGATTAAATACAAGTTCTATACCCTAGTACATGACAAAATCCAATGGAAACATTGCAATCCAATCCCTCGATCTTGAAAAATTGATAAGTTTGTTGGATTATGAGTGAGAACTAAAATTCTACTTTCTCCATAAGAAATCCAACGAGGTGAGAACCACTCTCAAACATCCTAAGTCATTTCATGGTAATGTTAAAAATTCAAATAAAATGATGAAAAAGAAATATAAAGGAGAATGTCACTTTTACTTTAAGAATTTCACATTACCATGAATTGCATATCAATATTAGGGCCATATGCTAGAATATTAGCTTGCCCCACTCAAAAACTCTTGTTTGTTTGAAAAAAAAATGTTTGGAATATCTTTACAGACAATTAAAAAAAATGTGAAGCCAAGGAGCGATTTCTTTTTTCTGAGAGTGCGCTCCCACTCAAAGCATGCTTCGGGAGTGCGGATTCAATTGGGGAGGGGGGAGCCTCTCCCCCAACCCTGTTTGAGGATCAAAAATTTTCATATAAAGATATTTCTCGTGAAAGAAAAAAGAAATCCATCAAAATCGCCTTAAATAAAACAATATATTTGACAAGTCAAAGAGGTGAGGGCGCTCTCCAATGAAACTTGAAAGATGACAATTATAAATAAAATATGCACTGAAGAGAGTATGCCTTAGAAAACTATCCCATGTAACTAACTTAACCACCTTAAAATAATAAAATATCTCCATGTGAAGTATATCCTAGAAAAGAGTGACAATGTGGTAAAAAATACCTCATCAATGTTCATGCTAAGACCATGTATTTTTTCCCAATACCAAAATTGATCTCTGAAACCATGTTCACAAGCAATAGATAACACTAGTGAAGTGTGCCAACCTCTCTATTCATAAAATAATAACCATGCAAACCTTGAAAATTATGCTCATAGGAGGAGCCTTCCATAATAAATCCTCAAATAACCTCCAAATAACTCCTCCATTTGTGAACCAATACCAAGTGAAGTAGGGATCTGACGCAATTAACTTCCACAGTAATCAAGTCGATCAATTCAACCACTAAATATTTAAATCAACATCAACATGTGTGCACAAAGATTAATGCTCAAATGAATTAATTTAACCAATTGATAGTTAAATCAACCTCAACATATATGCCCAAAAGTTAATGCTCAAATAAAACTATAGTCCCACCACCCACGAGTCACCAACTGATTGAATCAATGTCAACATGTGTTTCAATGAAGGGGGTTGTGCTCCAAAAGGTGTTGTACCACAAGAACATGTTATATCACCTATCAAAGACCATCACTCTAACAACACAAACAAAATAGAAGATTCAACCAGGTTTGAACCTAAGAACACACCACCAAAGGACTATAATATGATAAAACCTCATCGAACCATAGAAAAGGTTTGATTGTCAAAGATGTATGGCATACCCTCGCACCCATACTTGAACTCAAACTTGGGAAAAAGTAGATTCATGAAGGTACTAACATCATCAACACATTCCACCTAATGTTATCCAGCAAACGTTACAATGATGAGTCATATCACCTAAAGAAATCCACCAACGCAAAGTGCAAAACCACACCACGTCCCACAACCCCGTCAACATCATAAGAGAGGGGAGCAATAGAAATGTTAACCAATCCAATCATGAAATATGTGCCTACCACACATCAACACAAAAAGACCATGTAAAACACCCTACGTAATGCCACTGTTAAAATTGGCAACTAGGGCCAAATTTCACCTTGGGACAACTCATTTGATGGAGATGATGATTGCATTGGATTCCTCTTTTCGAGAGCTCCAAGATTGATATAAATATCATCCCATTCAGACAAGCAGAAGTGTGATTTTGAATTTATGACCACACATGTGCAAATTGTTCAGGTCGACCTCAGCTTAATGTAGGCTCAAGAAGCCCAATGGATGTGTCTCTTCACCCACAAAGAAATGTATAAATAGAACAGGCCTCTCACCTCATTTGGAAAACATTCACTCACACATTCTTCTCTCTTCATCAGATTGGTTCGTACAGCTTGGGGTTGCTTCTCTCTTTCTCACACGTGTGGCAAGGAGGACGATTTTCTGGGCAGAAAATTACAGGCCGAAATTTTAGACTTTAGGGCCAGCGTTGACAAAGGTTGTTTTGTTCGAATTTGACTGCAGTTTTGAGGGCAGAATTTCAATTTCTCTAGGTCGCATTGACTGAGACAAAAAACGAGGATTTTGGAGTTCAATGACATGCGTTGACCGCAGGCCTGCTTGACCACAAAGTTGACCACAACTTGACAGAGTTTGACCAAAGATTTTGTGGCTATTTTAGGTTGACTTTGTCCACCGCTCGAGACCGAATTGGACTGCCTTTGACCAAGCTTCAAAATAGGTGTTTTACCATTGTTTTGACTAAAGTTGACTTTTGCTTATAGCTGAAGTTTGACTGCAGTTGACTACAAAACTTGACAGGGATGATTTGACTTTGTATTGACTTTTGTATTCTCTCTCTCTCTGTTGAACTATTGAATAATAATAAGAAGATTTAATCAAAGGGTTTTCCCCACATTGGGGTTTTTCTCTCGCATCTACCAAATCTAGTGTCCTCTTGTCTTGGCTTGTCTTCTACATTTGTTTTATGTTCTATCTACATTTACTGTCAATGTGATTAATGGTTAATGTGATTGCTACTAGAAATAATTGAAAATTGTTATTGGGCTGCTAAAGGTACAATGAAGTAAATTGTGCTAAAAGCATAGAACATATCATTACTATCTAAAATTAACAGCCACAAATAATACAATATCATCATATATAGTCACTAGGAAGCTTCAGCAACATCATGAAAAATCTACCTCCTAACACTAACTCTAACCCCTTCGGCGGGGGTTAAAACCATCATCCAAGAACAAGATGCAGCATATCCAAGATAAACCAATATACCAAAACCAAACCATATGAGATAGCATGCTCCATAACCATCGGATGCATAACCAAGAGGTGACCACCAATGCAAGCACAGGGGAGAATGTTCAGATTATAGCTTGGAAGGTGATTCTACATGGATCAAGTGCCATGACATGCAATAAGTCACCTTAATTATCTCCTATGTCAATTTATTAATGAATTTCCTAAGTCAAAGCTTTAGACAACAATTTAATTTAATTGTTGGGTTCCTTTTTATAAAAGAGAAAATAAGTCAACGACAGATTAAGTCGTAGTCATTGATCTCAGTAAAGAGAGATCTTATCTCAATCGTTGAGAATAGGGATTTCACTTGAGACTAGGATTTGATCTTTTTAATAGTAGGTTTGAGCCAAAAGAGACGCACATTTTGATTTAGCACATGTTGGGATTCAATGGAGCACAATATTTGGCAATGAGAACAAGAAAAAGGTAAATCGAGCTAGCTAGAGCAAGATCAGGACAAAGTGATATTAGCAGAGAGGCCCAGTTTTCCTTTTGGCCAAGAGGTCGAGTTTCTTTGTACACAGAAGTTTTTGGTTGGGTCGTGCATGTGGGTCGTACAATAACAAAGTGAGAGAAAGAGGGTTGAGATCTTTTATTGGGTATATGCCGAAGCAAATTCTTGTGTAACTATTGTAACAAAATATTTCTCCTGAAGCTAAATAAGAAGCCCTAAATTTGCTAGTTTTTCCCACACTAGGGTTTCTAAGGTATATCTCTGTTAATTTTTGTTGCATGTGATTGTGTGTGCTTAGTTTCGAGAATTTTTGCTTACGTTGCTTATTTGGTTAAAAACCTAGAATATTTATTATTACGAATCAAATTAGAAGGCATTATTTATTTCAAATCTGTGATTATTTGTTGAGACCTATCTTGAAGGAAACAACCACCAAGGTGGTATCCTTGTACCTAAAGCCTTGTCGAAACGTAATCTAAACACGGTTGAAACGTCAAGGTGGCATTTCTTGATTTGGAAATGCAGCTGAAACGTTTCTATGGCGTTTCGGCCTAATTCTACCCCGTTTCCGGCCAATTTTGACCCATTTCGATAGATTTTTTGCTTCTGCGGACTCACTCAAACACCCAAGAAGGTTGTGGGGCCCTTTTATGGCCAAAGTATATTAAATATAGCACTAAATTTTATGTCTAATCACTCCACTAACTAATTTATCTCTAATCAATCCACGCTCTAGTTCTGCTAAAAAAACAACTTGTTCTATTTTTGTTAATGAAGATGAAGATTAGAATTATAAGATATGTAATTGTACTTGTCATTAGCGTATGTTATGTTTCATTTTCAACATATATAGCCACGTATAAAATTTGATTTTGGATGTAAAGTCTCATGTATTAAGGTTGATTTTCGAATCTTGGTTGTACAACCTCATTTCTAAATGATAATTTTGGAGTTTGAAGCATTTAATCATCTATGAGAGGCCACATAGACTGGGTTTTCCTTCTAAAATGTCATTTATGCGCCCCATTCTTTTTTTCTTGCAAGATGCGTTATTAACTTATTTATAAGAAAAATTAAATACATATATAAACATATACATATTATATATATGTCGTTTCACCCAACGTTTCCATTTTTGGGAGGTCGCGTTTCAGAAACTTCCAAACGTTTCAATGTTTCGTGCAACTTAGGTTAAGGCAGTAAATTTGAAACTAGGTTTCAAGAAATTAATGTTGAGAAACAAAGTGTAATGAAGTCTAACACCTAATTTCTCTTTCCTTATAATTACTTGTGAATATTAGATGTCATCTTATTACTACTTATGTCTTCTTCATGAAGCAATTATACAAATTTTCAATCTTTTAGAATATATAGAGATCACAAAGAGACAACAAAGTTAGGTTGTTATCCAAGGCAAAACCCACAAGGGGAAACCCCAACAATCCTTCCCTTGTAGAATCATATCAAAATGAAAGATATTCAAGACCAAGACCAAAAGGCCAAACTACCACCAAGATACCAAGTCCAGTCCTCCTCCAAGTCACCTCCAAAGTAAATGTCAACATTGGTCAAACCTACTCCAATTTGGTTGAACTTCAAGATTTTTGAACTTGAAACTACGGCCAAATTTTGGCTTCCAACCACTTCACAAAAATCAACCTCTTTCACAAAAATTTCAATCCACACATGCAAGTTGTTGCAAGGTCAATTATAGTCAATTAGGAATATCCTTCATGTCTTGATATTTGTCTTTCTCTCTCCTTTAACTGGTCTTTCTCTCTTTTTTTCTGCTAGGTTTAGTTGTACTTCTTGTTGTGTGTTTTAATGAGCTTCCAAATGAGTTGAATTTGTCCCTTGTATATAGTTGTCCAAGATGGTAGAATAGGTGTCTATTGGAGGTCTAAGCCAACTTGTCCAAGGAGGGTTGGTTTGGTCATCTTATCGACTTTTGGCTCGACATAAAATTCAAATTCCTTTCTCTTACAAATGTCCAAAGGGGACATGACTCAAATACATTTTCTTTTGACTCATAATTAAAAAATAAATAAATAAATAAACAAAATATTTTTTTTTACTTTCTAAGCATGAAGAACATGCTTTGACAAAAATATAATAAATACATCATTGATATTTGTATTATAAAGATATAATCTACTTACAACTTCAACACTTCCTCTTAACTAGGGAGGTATTATAATGACTCAACAGGATAATCTCAAGTTGAAATATTCATATAAGAAAAGATCCAAATTGATAAGCATAATAATGATAACATCATCATAACCAGCATTGTCAAACTACCAAAGCCTTGGCAAGTAAGCTCTATCTCTCTACTAGAACAGAGCTCAATGATGGGAGGCATTCAATAGGACACCACTGCCTCTCAAGGCACATACTCTGCCTAGGTTCACCAAGGTATGTCCTCACAAGGCCATTTCCTAATCCATTGTCACAATACTTGACATAAGGAAATGTCGGTCCTTCAAACCATTCTTATATTAGATCAATGTACTTGACTTGAAGTGGTTATTCCTAATGACAATACAAACCTCAAAAATGTCAGTCCCCAATGCTTATCCAATCCACCATTCTCCCTATTTGTGTTCATATCAATGTTGCATTAATTGTTATCGGGATAATATCGACACGAGGAAAAAATCGTAATAATCGGGAAAAAAACGGTAATAATCGGGAAAAATCGTTTGGTACTAAAATATTCATTTTTTTTCAATTTTTTTAATATCTAAACCATCTACAACATAAAATAAATACATTGACACATAAATATGATAAAAGAACTAATATATAAGATGTTTAATATCATTTCTAATGCTAAAATCACACATAACAGTGAATCATGTCCTAAATAGTAAGTCCTGACTCCTAAGTCCCAACTCAACCTCAAAATATCAACAAAAAATATAATAATGTATCTCATATCATGAGTCATAATGTCATATACAATGAAATGAACCAAATAACTAAAGTCTAATACTATTGATTTCCTTTCCCCCTCTAGATGTAGATGTCGGTGGAGTTGGCAGGCCGCAGTAGACTATGGAGTCTTTTGTGCTCTAGAAGCTAAAGAACTAGGAGGCACAGGAGGTAGACCACGTCCTCTACTTGTGACAGAGGTAGCTTGGGTCACCTCCTCCACCTCAAAAATATATATATAATATATATATATATATATATTAAAATAATAATAAATTTTTTTTTAATCCCCACGATTTTTTCCCAAAAAATCGCGATTTTTTCAAAAAAATCGGGCAAAAAAAAATTTTCCGAGTACTAAGCGCGATTTTTATCTTTTTGCTGAAAAATCGCGAAAAAACGACAATATCACGATTTTAACAACACTGGTTCATATAGTTGACTTACGGTTGTTAATCTTGGCCATAGTACATGACACATGGAGATCAAAGGGATATAATTGATACTTTTCAAGAGTGTTCCTTGATCTTAGCCTATGGAAAAGTATCAATTATATCCCTATGGAAACACAAGCTATATCGAGCTCATCTCCTATGGCTATATGGCACAAGTCTGTGAAATAGCCTTGATATCGAGACTCCCTTCCTAAACACAAAAGGAGGATGAACCACATTTAAAAAGCCAACCTGTCTGATATTGCCCTATTACAATGAAATCTGAAAGGTATAATTAAAAGGTTTGAAGATTATAGGCAATGTAAGTGCGAATTCTGTGAACCAAGACAAAGAGCATTACAAGCATCCCAAAAAAATCCCTATGGTTCGTATTCTAGTTCAATGGTTGAAGGTCTGAGGTACATTTGTTAGAGGAGTACAATATATATCAACTGAAGAAAAGTCAAACACTATCCCTTTGATCTCCATGTGTCATGTACTATCCCTGGGATACGTTCTTACAAGGAGGTATAACATTGTTTCTTAATTTGTATAGTTATTTACAAATAAATCCTTTTATTTGTCTATTCATGAAATTTGGATGCCTTGTATAGTTCAGTCAGACCTTAGAGATCACTTTGTTCTAAGGTAACTCGAACCTCTCGACATGTTTCTAAAGGGATAAAACTTGCTTCTTACAATAGTTCAACTATTAAGAAGTTTAGATACCTGCCTTGGATCTATCACAGAGATATTACAACTTAAGACTTGTTACCTTTATTCCACAAGGATGCTTCAATTAGTTCAGTCCTCAGAGATGAGGAGGCTTGGTCTTCCATAGAAATATAATTGATACTTTTCAAGAGTGTTCCTTGACCTTAGCCTCTTAGGTCTTCTTGCACACAAGACTTTTCATTCCATATGCATTTTCTTTCAGACTTAGGTTTATCTTAGGGCTTCTTCATTAGTGCTCTTGCCTTCACCATAGCTTTGACACCATGTTAAGAAACCAAGCATAATGAAGTCTAACACCTAATTTTTCTTTCCTAATAATTACTTGTGCGTATCAAATGTCTTCTTATTACTTCTTACGTCTTCTTTATCAAGCAATTATACAAATGTTCAATCTTTCAGAAATATAGGGATTACAAAGAGAGAAGAGACATCAAAATTAGCTTGTTAACGAAGGCAAAACCCAACAATCTTTCTCTTATAGAATCAAATCAAAATGAGAGATATCCAAGACCAAGACCAAGACCAAGACTAAGACCAAATTGCCAACAAGATACCAAGTCCAACCCTCCTCCAAGTTACCTCCAAAGTCAAAGTCAACATTGGTCAAACATGCTCCAATATAGTCAAACTTCAAGATTTTCAGACCTACAACTAATGAGCCTCATCATTGGGTAATTATATGGGCCTTAATTCACCTCCTAACTTAGTCAAACCAACTATTCTCATAACTTATTGCATACTTTTGATTATATTTTGTTTATGAGATGAGTTAGAGTTAGATATTTTGCTCTGTGGTCTAATGTGCATTTAATGCAAGATTAAGGGATAAAAGCAAGGAATTTTGACAAAAACCATGGTTAAAACTTGAATGGGACAAGAGAGAGGAACTATAGGAGGTAAATCCTCCTCATTTACTACCTCTCCATTAGAATATTCCTCCATCAACTCGGAGTGCAATCAGCCAAATCATGACGACTAGAAGGCAGTTGAGCAAGTGAAAGACAAAGCACTAGTTTATCTCGAGTTTGGGAGCCGAGCCTCCCTAATTTTAAGCATAGTATTCAAAACCAGCCCAGTTAATCGGTTACCGGTCTAACCAACCGGTTAGCAGGCCCACCAGTTGGAACCGGTCAGACACCCTGTTTGGCCAAAAAATGGAGCTAACTGTTCCTAACCTGTAAGGACCTGCAGTCCTTGGAGCATCCTTCCGTTCGTGCGACGAGCTGGTTATCCCTCGAGCGCGCGGTTTAGAAGAAGTGCGAAGCTCAAATTCACATGTGTGTGGAGTTATGTGCATAATAGAAGAGGGTGAGCTACTTATATGTGTAGAGGCGTGGGTTAAGCCTTATGAAGGCCAACCAACAAACATGGTGAAGCCGACAATGGGTGATACGTTTGAAGGGAGGCCGACTTAAAGTTTTGAAGTGTTTGCGAAGATGGTTGAAGGCATGGGCAGGTCAGCTTGGTAGCTACGACCTCGCCCTACGCTCATATATATTGAGAAGCGTTGGAGCTCATTTGACCATCGATCATACATTGCTCATCGCTCAAACATGTGAAGAAGGCGCAGAACAAGAGTGTGGATCAACTAAGGAGAAAGGCGTGCACGGGGGGTGTTTATCGGATAGCCACTGTGTGACCGCGGTTGGGGGTGGTTATCCGATTCTCAGAATCGAATAGCCATTGCCCGACCGACGGGGGCGGTCGAGTGGTGGCTATCCGATTCTGAGAATCGGGTATTCACCTCAAGGGCGATCAGGGGTGGTTATCCGATTCTGAGAATCCGATAGCCATTGCCCAGATGCCCGTGCGGGTGGTTATCCGATTCTCGGAATCAAATAGCCATCGCCCGACTGACCATGGGGGTGGCTATTCGATTCTCGGAATCGAATAACCATCGCCCAGATGCCCGTGGGGGTGGCTATCCAATTCTCGAAATCGGATAGCCACCGCTCAGCCACCTGTGGGGGTGGTCGGGCGGTGGCTATCTGATTCTCAGAATCAGATGGCCACCGCTCGGCCGCCCGTGGGGGGTGGCTTGGGGGTGGCTATCCAATTCTCGGAATCGGATAGCTACCCCCACGGGCAGTCGGGCAGTGGTTATCTGATTATGAGAATCGGATAGCCACCGCCTGACCGCCGATGGCGATGGCTATCCGATTCTCGGAATCAGATAGCCACCGCCCGACCACCCCCACGGGCGGCCGAGCGGTGGCCATCTGATTCTGAGAATCAGATAGCCACCGCCCGACCACCCCCACAGGTGGCTGAGCGGTGGCTATCCGATTCCAAGAATTGGATAGCCACCCCCATGGGCATCCGGGCGATGGTTATTCGATTCCGAGAATCGAATAGCCACCCCCATGGTCAGTCGGGCGATGGATATTCGATTCCGAGAATCGAATAACCACCCGCACAGGCATCCGGGCAATGGCTATCGGATTCTCAGAATCGGATAACCACCCCCTGATCGCCCTTGAGGTGAATACCCGATTCTCAGAATCGGATAGCCACCACTCGACCGCCCCCGTTGGTCGGGCAATGGTTATTTGATTTTGAGAATCGGATAACCACCCCCACCTGCGGTCACATAGTGCCTATCCGATTCTCAGAATCGGATAAACACCCCCTGACCGCCCTTGAGGTGAATATCTGATTCTCAGAATCGGATAGCCACCACTCAGCCGCCCGTCCGATTCTGAGAATCAGATAACGACCACCCGGCCACCCCCACAATCGACTGAGTGGTGGCTATCCGATTCCGAGAATCGAATAGCCACCGCCCAACTACCCGTGGGGGTGGCCGGGAAGTGGCTATTGGGCAGCCGAGTGGTGGCTATCCGATTCTGATAATCAGATAACCACCACCCGGCCACCGCCCAACTACCCGTGTGGGTGGCCGAGAAGTGGCTATTGGGCAGCCGAGTGGTGGCTATCCGATTCTGATAATCAGATAACCACCACCCAGCCACCCCCACAAGTGGCTGAGTGGTGGCTATCCAATTCCGAGAATCGTATAGCCACCCCCCACAGGCCGCTGAGTGGTGGCTATCCGATTCTGAGAATCAGATAGTGACCGCCCAACCGCCCGTGGGGGTCGCCGGAAAGTGGCTATTTGATGCTCGGAATCAAATAGCCACCGCCCGGCCGCTCGTGGGGGCGGTGGCCGATAAAATTGTTTTTTTAAATAAAAAAATAAATTTTGTTAAATATGTTTATTGTATTTAAAAAACCAAAATTTATTTTTTATTAAAAACAATTTTATCAGCCACCGCCCCCACAAGCGGCCGGGCGGTGGCTATTTGATTCCGAGAATCGAATTGCCACTTCTCGGCCACCCTCACG
>APFE030981468.1:178369-204949 GCA_000404065.3 Pinus taeda
GGCAGCCCCCCCTGTCCGAGGGGTTTGAGGGGGGTGGGCAGCCCCCCCTGTCCGGGGGGTTTGAGGGGGGCGAGCAGCCCCCCTCTACGGGGTTCGGGGCAGCGCCCCGAGAAAAATTTTTTTGGACCCTATATTAGGTTGGGCGAACCTACCTATACAGTTTTGGACGCGATGGTTTTCGGTCCATGGTATTGGATGCTTCGGCATGTATAAATATGTATTGTAACATTGAAAGGAACATAATGAAAAATCAAGCTGGCAGTCTCGGTCTTGAGATCCAGTGGGAAATCTCTGTGTATATGTGTTTTATGTGTTATGCTCTCGCATTTTTATTTTTCCTGTGATTTAGAATTCGTATGTAGGTAATTTCTGTACGGGGTTAAAACCTACAAAAAGCCTTCAAGGACTTACGTGCTCAGAAGGTGTCAAGGAGGGCTTGAATATTTCGTACAACCCTCATAGAAATGGGGTTGCAAAGCAAAAAAACAAGGCTATAGTTGAAGCAGCCAAGGCCATGCTCCAGGAACAAGATCTACCTTTGTTTTTGTGGGAGAAGGCAAAGCAAACATTGAGAGAGGCCCAAAGGCAATGTTGCAAGATCCTCCCCCCTCCCCTCAAGGATCCAAGGCCGAAACAATGTCTCGTACAGATCCTTGAGCGATTCTCTGATGGAACTGCGGATTCCAAAATTAGATCCGCGAGTCCACCATTTTGATGTTATTCCTGGAAGTTTGGAACTGTGCAAGCCCGATCCGCGGTTCTAAATTCCCGACCGGAGAATTCGTGGAAGTTCTGCATGGATCCACGCAGATCTCCAGTGGATCCATAGGGAGATGGGCGATTCCACGGGGTTCTAAATTTTTTTTCTTAGACTTAAGTTGTGTTGGGGCTTCCTAGACACTCCCAAGGTGCTCCCTTGATGCTTCCTAGATGCTCCCTCATGGTAATGTTAAATTCTCCTTTATATTTCATTTTCATCATTTTACTTAAATTTTTAACATTACCATGAAATGACTCATGATGTTTGAGAGTGGCTTTAGCCTCATCAGACTTCATATGGAGAAACTAGAATTTCATATCCTATTCAAAATTCAATAGACTTAACAATTTTCAGGAATTCAAGATCAATGAGATTGTGGCATTTCATTAAATTATATCATGTATGAGGGTGTGTGATTGGCATTTAATCAAGAGCACCAAGCCCTATATCTGCTCATGTACCCTAGTGTTGGTGATGCTAATTGTTTAACTCCTTTGTCATGGCCTTAGCAAAAATTTACCTTTCAATCATGTCAAAAGCATTGATCAAGCATGTTAAGCTTTTTCCACCATGTTTTAAGGCTTGAATTAGGTAGTTTGATCAAAATTGGGCATGTTGACTAATATCCCTAGACAATCGAGGTAGAGGCAATGGCAAGACAAGAGGAGATGAATCTAGATTCCTAATGGTTGATGCTCGAATAATTAATCATTGATGTATAATGGATGCCATATCTATCTCTATTTATGTACAAATATGCATTTTTCATCTCTTCTACAACTAATTTGGTATTTTGGATTTTTTTAATATAAATTCAAAATAATATATATATATATATATATATATAGTAAACACTTCGCTTCCTAGATTTTTGGGAAATGACACTTCCCATATTCACTTCCAAAAAACATCCCCGCTTCGTGCAACATTGCCCAAAAGTACATTAGTGTTCTGAGATATTAAGTCAAACAAAACAAGGCTCCTCAGTACTATTTCGAATATAGGGCATTAACGAGTGAATTGATTGAGTCCAAACCTACCTAATTTCAGGAGGCACCCAAGCATCAGTTGTGGATGGATGACATGGTGGAAGAAAATTCTTCCATCGTGAAGAACAGCATATGGGAGGTTGTGCCACAGCCACTAAGCAAGTCAGTGACTGACTCCATATGGGTGTACAAGATTAAGCATGCTATGGATGGCAGGGTGATGAAGTTTAAAGCCATTTTTATGTCTACGGCTTTTCACAGAAGGAATGGATCGATTATGACTAAACCTCCACTCTAGTAGCCTAATACTCGTCCATCAGGGCCATCATTTCTATAGCAGTGCAGATGGATTGGAGGCTTCACCAATTGGATGTGAAGGCGACCTTCCTTAACGGTATTATTGAGGAAGAGATCTACATAGAGCAGTCGGAGGGTTTTGAAGTGCATGGGAGCGATTCCCATGTCTACAAGTTGAAGAGAGCACTACATGGGCTCAAGCAAGCTCCAAGTGTAGTATACGTGGAATGACAGTTATTTGTAGAGCATGGGCTTCACCAAGAGTGAGTCAGACCCAAACTCATATTACATTTAGGTAAAGGGTGAGCCTTTCATAGTGGTTTTGTATGTTGATGACTTGTTTCTCACAGGGTCTGAGGAGCTCCTAACGCACTGCAAGCAGAATCTTGTAGAAGAGTTGGAGATGAAGGATTTGGGGTTGATGCACTACTTTTTGGTGTTGGCAGTGTGGCAAAGCGAGAGAGATTTTCCTTTGACAAAGGAAATACATAGTTGGGATCTTGAAGCATTTCAAGAGGGAGGACTACAGAGTCCAGACCCATGGCTACGGCACTTGTGACCAACTAGAAGTAGATCGATACTTCCAAATCAAAGGAAGTGGACCCTGCCTTCTATCGTCAATTGATTAGCTCTCTCATGAATCTGGTAAACACTAGGCCAAACATTTGTTTTGCAATGAACACACTTAGTCAATTTATGGTAGAGCCTAAGCGAGTTCACTGGGTAGTTGCAAAGCATGTTCTAAGATATTTCCAAGGCCCAATTGAGTATAGGCTAAGATACACTCAACATGATGGAGAGAAGCTGGAAGGGTACACTGATGTGGTTTGCGCTAGTACAAATAACAGGAAGAGCACTTCTAGGTGTAGTTTTAGTTTCAAATTAGGAGCAATCTCTCTGTACAACGGAAAACAGAGGTCAATTGCATTGAGGTATACAAAGGCCGAGTACATTGTTGTTAGTTTGGTGGCATGCGAGGCTATTGGCTTTAGAAACTCCTTGTTTAGCTTTTGATTAGGAACTAGATCCTGCTGCCATTCACTATGATAACAAGAGTTGTATTAAACTCTCTAAGAATCCAATATTTCATGACAACTACCACTTCATCAAAAATTGTGTGCAGAAGGGAGCAGTAAAGCTACAGTACATTCCCACAAATGAGCAGGTAGCAGATATCTTGATGGAAGCCTTGATGAAGTTACAATTTATATTCTTTAAGGATAAGTTGGATGTTGTGCAAAACACTTTCCTCAATAAGAGGGAGTCTTGCAATTGTAACTTGGAAGGTGATTCTGCATGGATGAGGTGCCATGACATGCATCGAGTCACCTTAATTATTTCCTATGGAAGTTTATTGATAAATTTCCTATGGAAAGACTTTAGACAGCAATTTAATTTCACTGTTGGGAATTTTTTTATAAAAGGAAAAATAAGTCAACGATACAGCAAATTAATTTCACTGTTGGGAACTTTTTTATAAAAGGAAAAATAAGTCAATGATAGACTAAGTCACGATCGTTGATCTCAGTAAAGTGAGATCTAATCTCAACTGTTGAGATTAGAGATTTCACTTGAGATTAAGGCTTGATCTTTTTAATAGGAGGTGTGAGCCAAAGGAGATGCACATTTTGATTTGGCACAAGTTGGGATTTAGTAGAGCGCGCTATTTGGCAGTGAGATCAAGAAAAGGCTAGATCGAGCTAGCTAGAGTGAGGATCAGGGCAAAGTGAGATCAGGAAAGAGGCCCAGTTTTCTCTTTGGCCGAGAAGTGGGGTTTCTTTGGCCGCAAAAGTTTTCTGTTGGGCCTTGCGTGTGTCATACAAAAACTAATTGTTGTAAGAAAATATTATGTAACTGATGTAAGAAAATATTTCTCCTGAAGCTGAAAAAAGAAGCCCATCGTTTGCTAGTTTCCCCCACATTGGGGTTTCCAGGGTTTAATTGTGTTATTTTCTGTTGCATGTGATTGCATGTGATTAGTTTAGAGTATTTACTATTTTTGTTTATGTTGTTTATTTGGTTAAAAATCAGAATATTTATTGTTACAAATCGGATTAAAGAGCTTTATTTATTTCAGGTTTGCAATTATTTGTTGAGACAGTAAATTTGTAACTGTGTTTAAAGAAATTAACAGAGAAGACCACCAAACCAGCGAGCACAATCATCCAACCCAGGAGAAATGAACCTCTTACAACCAAAAACATCCATCAAATAATTTGATGCCAGCTGCAAATCTCCATCAATGTGATGAAAATTACAATGTGTTGGCCGCAACTCCTCCCCTCTTCGGGGATGATGAGTTGCTGTTTGCTAATTGTACCTACAAGGAAGTTCTCAAGTAGAAAGAAACACTATATTTGTATTGTTTTGCAGCTGGCATGGAAATACATACTCTAATATCTTTTCTCTCTAAACAAAGTGCACCAAGGTCAAGAGGACGCGATTTTCAGATTTTTTTCATACTCTATAATACCTTTCAACCATGGCCTAAAGAACCTGTGTTTTATGTTAATATGACTTCCAGGACTGTACTTAGTTATATCAGAAAATTGAGAGAAAGGTTACAAATTGGTGCACTAGGTGGTTGTTCATAGGAGAAAGGCTTAGTTTTGTTAAATCGATATTGGAAACAGTTCCTGTTTACCAGCATTCATTAGCTTACATTCATGTGGAGATGTTGGAAAAGATTAGAATGACCTGCTTCCATTTCTCATGGAGAGCTAAAACAGAAAGAGATAGCATTGCCTTAGTATAGTGGAAAAGAATAGCTAAACCCAAGGGTGCTGGTGTGTGGGGCTTGTAAGATAACAAGCAATTGGCAAGGCACTAGCAGTGAAAACTTAGCAGAGGCTTATTTCTGAGGGGTCGCTGTGGTAGACTGTTATACAACATAAATATCTGGATCTGGAATGAATGAGATTACCAGTAAGGTATATTTCTAATGTTTCTCCGGTTTTGAAAGCACTTGTTTTAACTTTTATCATTTCCCTTGGTGGGTAAATTAGCTGGCCTAGAGAAGATGGGATGGCAAAAGAGTTAGATTGTGAACAGACCCTTGGGTGGGCTGTGGAAAACATCAAACTCAACAACAGATGGTTCAAAATATACTTCAAGAGCAAAGCTTTACTCTTCACTGCTGATAATGCAGAGCTATTAACCACTAATATTTTGGAGCAAGGCTGGACGAAAACTGAGCATGTAAATCTGGTGGGACCAGATGCAGGTTCTTGGAATCTATACACTCAGCAGCTGGTTTTATCCTTTGTTAGACTGGGGGATGGATATGATTGCTTTAAATGGTCTAAAAATATTCCTACAAATTATTTCATTGCCAGACCAGGTTATAGAGAAACGTTTGGTGATGAAATTGGTGAGAAATGTTTAGTGGTGAAGGCCCATTTGGAAGGTGAAAGCTCAGATGAAAACACATGTTTACATGTGGCTTGCTTTAGCCAACAAAGTGTTTCTGGGAGGTACTGCAGAAATGAGCATGGCAAGGTCCTAGCCTCTTTTTTTTTTATTACAGAGGAATCGGCAACTGGAGCAGCCTCGCAACTCTCGTTACACGGGGTCGATTCTGACCGCTACCACTATAACCCCTGGGAAACTGTGCCGGCCCCTCTCCACAGCTTTCAGGCTAGTCCAGGGGATTTGAACTCGTGACTTTCAGTACAGAGCACGCTTTTCTAACAAACTTCACAGCATTGTGATTACCAACTCACCTACCCCTGTGGGGCTATGTCCTAGCCTCTTTTCACTTTGCAAGTGTAATAGAGAAACTATTTATCTCCTACTCATACACTGTGCATATATAAGGAGGTGTGGAGATACCGTGGCAGGAAAATATTTAATCAACTGTAGGAACTGGTTCACTAACAATGCTTTGAAGAAGTTTAAAATGGTTCCTCTGTTTGTCTCCTGGGCCATTTTGATTGCCAGGAACATTTTCTATTTCAAGGTCAGGAAGCTCCCCCTTCTCAGGTAAAGCACCAAATCATGTATGTTTATGATGGCATCAAGTGTACTCCTTTGGTTAAAGTTCCTAGGAAGCTTGGTACTGGAAGTGGACAAAGCTTCTCCATGGGCTGTTTTCAAAGGACATACCAGCGTAATCATGCATCTAGTGGAGCTGGAGGTGTAATTTACCTTAGTGATTCTTGGGAAGAAATATTACTAGCTTGCAGGGCCTGATTCAAACTGGTTACAAATGGCATTTCTAGGCATTTTGGTAATATGCAATCTGGTTCTTAGACCCCACTGTCAGAAGGCTAAACTTCTGGTCAGCACTTTCATGGTCTGCATTGTTGCTCACATCTATAGGGAGTTGAAAACAGAAGCAGAAGACTTACCAAGGAAACCTGGATGATGTTGTCTGGGAAATATCTGAATTAAAAGGAGAAGCTGCACAGCCTCCTTGCATTAAAGCCATATCCGACTAGTTTATCTTGCAGCGCTAGGTGGACCATCCAGAATAGACTTTATGCATTTCCAGGAAGTTCTTCAGTTCTATTTTTGAACTTTTGAAACTCATTTTGAGCTCGCCTCTGAATTTGATTTGAGACTGTTATGTATACACTATACGGATAGATCTGTGGATACTTGGGGCTTAGTTTCTGAATATATTTTGTGGTCTTTTCAAGCATCTAAACCATTTTAAAGGTTTCCCTTTGTAGGTGCTAATAGAGAGTGGGTTATACTGAGGGATGTACCCAAGTCAGAATGTAGACTTTTTTCCTCCTGAATATAAATTACAATTTTTTTCTTTAGATTAATAATGAAAAATAGATAAGTACACACACATAAAAGAGAGAGTACATTAATTAGGGTAAAGGATATTGACAAATTATCCAATGGCTTCGTCACCAATATAGATCATACTGAACCATAAACTACATATACTCAACTATACATATTACAGACCATAGTCAATTATAAAATCAGGCATTTAGAAAAGAATATAACACATCATAATTTCAGAAGATCATCATCCATATGACCACAGCAAACCATAAAAACGATAGAGTAAACAATAGAGATCATATAATAATCAACTGGTCTAGTTCTTCGTGTACCAGGGTTGCATAGGAATTTGTTTTCCATAGAACAAATTGCAATTGCAAATCACCACGTTATACAATTCAAAGATGGAAAATGTCTTGTGACAAATAAGAACAATGATATCCTTTCAATAAAAGATCCATAAAAAAAACCCATGGAAAGTTTGTGTAAAACTCTTGATTCTGCAAATGAATCTCAGATATCTCATAAAATAAATATATGTCATGAATGTAGTGGAAATTTGGGTTATGACTTATGAGGTCTGAAAAGTTGAATGGATTCTGTTGGTTTACCTGTTTTTACTTCAAACAACTTCTTCTGTGAAGCATGTGTCTATGGTAAAAAAACATAAACAGAAACTTGACAAAATTCTAACACAGAGCACAAGCATCATTACACAACATTCTCAAACATATGTGGCACAATGTTGGTGCAGGTGCTTGGGGGAGCAAAGTAATTTATCACATAATCTCTTTTGATTATACAAGGAAGGTTTGGGTGTACTTCCTCAAGGAGAAGTCTTGGGACTTCAAGACTTTCACAGAATTCAAGAATGGAATAGAGAAACAAGACTTCCACATAATTCAGCACTGGAATAGAGAAAAAAATGTGGCAATGAAATAAAGGTGTGAGTACAGACACTGGAGGTGAATACACTTCCAATGAGATTACAACCTTATGCAAGCAAAATGGGATCTAGAGAGCAGTGTTTGCACCATGTAATCTGTAACAAAACAGCACTGTGGAAAGAAAAAACACAACATTATCAAGAGGGCTGAGTCAATGACGAAGGAAAAGAACGAACTTAATTTTTTTTATGGGTTGGAGCAATGCACACAACTGCTTTCCTTGTCAACAGGAGTCTCGTTAAGGCAATGGAATAAAAGACATCAACGAGACCCGGACATTTTAGAAATCACATAGCACAAATTGAAGTGTTTGATTTGACTTGCTACAGCTCAGTCCCAAGTAGAAGAGAATATTTGATGATAGATGTGAGAAGAGAAGCTTTCTTCCTTATTATCTGCAAAGAAAGACTTGCAGTATATAACTATTAACATCCAGCGACCTACAAAGTGGAGATTACTGAGAATCTAATCTTCAATATAGGAAACACAATTATGAACTTACTAAGGGTAAGCAAGTTGTTATCTACTTTGTTGTAAATAAGGAAAAATTTTGAACCTCTTCCCCATAAAGCCGTATTATTCATCCTGTGTCTATTGATTATGATTCTAATGATTTTTCAACTACTGAGCTTGCAAGTGACCCAGGTGCATCCACTTCTGTCCAAGATTTTTGTTATTTAAAAAGGAGCACAAATCATTGTCCAAGCAGAACAATAAGATTATTGAAGAGACGCTGAGACACTTGCCTGCTACAAAGAGCAAAGGCCCCTAAAAATACAATAACGAGACTTCTTGGACAATTTGGCTTGCTTGGCAGAGATTGATAACATCATTGAACCTTCATCAATTGGGGAGCTACAAGGGGCCATCATTCGACAAAGGCCAAGAGAAAGGAGCCAGATGCAGTGGAAAGCAATCCTAATTGAGAATTTGTGGACTTGCCTAGGGTAAATTGATATTGGGAAAAGATGGGTCTTTAATACTAAGTTGAGAGCTGATGATACAGTGGACATGTACAAGACTAGGCTTGTAGCCAAAGGTATGCACAGGCTGCAGCAGAATGGGATAGACTATAAGGGGACCTTTCCAGTGTTCACCTATTGCAAAAATGAATTCTATATGGGTGGTGCTTGCGATGGCTACTCACATGATTGGGACATTCATCACCTGAATGTCAAATCTGCATTTCTAAATAGTGCATTGGCAAGAGGAAGTCTATATAATGTAGCAACCTAGTTTTACAACCAAGTGTAAGGAGCACTTGGTATGTAGGCTAAGGAGGAGCCTGTAAAGATTCAAAGCAGGCTTCTACAACTTGGTACTCCAGGTCAGATGATCAATTTGTGCAATATGGCTTTGTGAGGTTGTGACAACCAAATCTGAGTCACCAAATAAATATCTGTTAAAATAGGCAACTAGGGCCAAACTCCATGTGGATCAGCTTATTTATGGCAGCCGATATTTTTATTGGATCCCTCTCATCAAGAGATGTAGGATTGATCTAAAGATCATCCGATTCCGATAAGTATTTATGGAAATATGAATTTATTTTGATTATGGAATTATTATCAAGCGGACGAGCAACTTGAGTAGGCTCAGAAGCCCAAAAGACATGCGTATTCATCATCTACGTTTTAGTATAAATAGAAGAGGATTTGAAGTCATTTACACATCCTCGACATGTGTGATCTTCTCTCCACGTCATGGGTTTTTGGAGAAGGAAAAACACATAGAGGATACGCTGGCCCAAGGGTGATGCACTAACCACAAGAAGCCGCCGGCATATGAGGATGATCTACTCAGCACACAGGCCCTAATCTACACAGTCAAGGGGGCTCCCATATACGCAGATTATGATGGAGACTTATACACTGTACATGATGAGGAACGCAAACATGGAGACAAGACACTCTCACGCTATTCATAGATCTATACACAGTTCACACATGGATTACACGCTGTACTTGATGAGGAACGCAGACATGGAGACAAGACACTCTTATGCTGTTCATAGATCTATACACAGTTCACACATGGATTACACGCTGTACATGATGCACGCTGTACATGATGAGGAACGCAGACATGGAGACAACGCAGACATGGAGACATTTAAACGCTGTCATGTATACGCAGATCTCTATACATGATGTATCTGAGATCTTTACACCTGATATACGCATCATGGTAAACGCAGATCTCTATACACCATCGCAAATGTTGTCATAAAGACAATATACGCACAGTTATAGAAACCCTATACACTGTGCAGGCAATGAAGACATCCACGCAGGCCTAATACACTGGTCATTAAGACACTTATATGCAGAGCACAGGACAACGAAGCCGCAGTCATAATAATGGAGCTGCAGTAAGGATAATGAAGCTGCAGTCAATCAAGTTTGTTTCATAAAGAAAATGAATCCGCATTTTATGTGGGATAGATCTAGGGTTTGGCTGCGTCCTCGGATAGGTTAAGGAACCGCTGAACTAAAGATTATCCATTCTCAGCATAAACAATCATGGTATAACAAGTAGCAGTCTTGGTCTTGGTGGCAGTTCTGTAGCAGACTAGTCATCGGATAACAGTGAATGACCTATTCTCTCGGATCAATGATTGTTATGACAAATACAGCCCAGCTAGGACTCTATGATGAGATAAGGGTTCAATGAAGAGATCCGTAGCATACGGCAGTCTCAACATGTTTCAAAGAACAGTGACAAGTATCATATATATGTATATGAGCATGATCACAATGATCCAAAGGGCAGCATGATCACGATGATCCAAAGGGCAGCATGATTAGACAATGAGACTGCATGCTGATGTATGAGGCAGCATCAATGAGACTGCATGATGATGTATGATGCAACATAATTGGCATGAGCAGCATGATGATGAATAGGGCTGCATAATGATGGAAGATGCAGAATAATGAGCAGCATGATGATGAATAGGGCTGCATAATGATAGAATATGCAGAATAATGGGCAGCATGATGATGAAAGCAGATGAGATGGTGCTACGCGGTAAGGTGTAAATGGACGGAATGGATAGGTGAAGCCGTCACCTTGGAGAATCAGTTGAAGCAGAATGTCTTCAACTGAACTCATGTATATTCGTTATAGGAAATGATCTATGCTCAGATCTAGATAAGTCAAAGTGTTGACTTCTGTTGTAAATGTACTATCTCTCTCACTTTCTCTGCTGAACTTTGAAGAGCATAAAAGAAGAATTGATCAAGGGTTTCCCCACATTGTGGGGTTTCTCCCTGGCTGGCGCCACATCTTGTGTCATCTTGTCTTGGCTTGTCTTCTGCGATTTATATTTATGTTCTATCTGCAATTTACTTTAATGCTGATGCGATTGCTAATCTGGAAAAGATATTGGAAAATTAAAATAAATTGCTCTAGCATAGAACACACTTAAATTAACAATATCCAAAACACTAGTAATATAAAGATATCCATAAGGACAGTAAATATATAAATTGTACAAGTAAAATGATACAAATGAGGGCCCTGTATATAATAATATATGGCTAGGTGGGAGTGCCCTTTCATTAAGAGTCCTATTCTTTCGTTGGGACATGTCTTTTCATATGTCTCTTCATTAATTATAAATTATTTAATTATGAGTTATTATTTATTTTATTTTATTTTATAGATTTATGTTCATAACATTGCCTTCCCCTTATTGATGAAAAGGCTGTCTTTTACTTTCTCTTGTAATATATTTACTTAATCCTTTGTTTTTTCAATGTTGTCATGGTTGATGCTACGGGATGGTACGAACTTCTATGCGCTGAGCAAAATTTGTAGCATGATTTTTTTGGATGCTAGAGGACATCTGGAGCCTGTTTGTTGATGTATTTTCAGTACAACGATAGATTGCAATCAGTGCTATCTTGGTTATGTGCACCCTTAGTAATTACATGCTATATAGATATAACTTCTGCTTAAATGTGTATAAATGGTATGTATTCATATGCATGCACATGAATATATATGTTTTCTTTAAAATTTGAATATTTTGTGTTTTGGTCAACCGTTTTTTACCAGTTCCCAGTTTGGGGGGGTCTACCGGTTTAGTTCTGATAACACTGATGAGGACATGAATGTCACTGGGAGCTGTGTATAGCATGTGGACAACTTGAAGTTGGGCATGATGAAGACATTTGATATCTCTGATATGGGGCCTCTTCATTGCTTTCTTGGTGTTGGGTCCAAGAGACCAAGCAGTAGTCTATTTATTCCCAAAGAAAGAACAGAGGGGAAATTTTGTTGCAGTTCCAATGCAGGCCTGCAAACCATCCCCCACTCCTATGGATGCAGGAGTCAAGTTATGAACCAATAATGATGAGAATCCTGTTGATCCTACCTTATACAGGCAGTTGATAAGTAGTCTCATTTTCCTTTGTTGTTAGGCTATGTTCTAGATTCATGTCTGATCCACAACAGTCACACTGGAAGAGTGTTCATGGGATTCTGAGGTACCTAAAGTGCAGTGTTGATTACACACAATGGAGTTCACTCACAAATCAGATTTCAGGTTGACTAGACATTCTGATTCTGACTGTGTTGAATCTCAGAAGCTAGCTGGTGACTATTGTTTTAGGCTTTTAGCCTTGCTTCAGCAATGATACCTTTCTGCAACAAGAAGTGTCTTCTGCAAATTATGAGTACAAAGAAACATTGAAAGCCATTTTGCGATGCTATGTTTGACAAAGTGTCCTTATTGGAGCTTGCCAAAGGGTCCCACTACAATCTTCGGCAACAACCAAAAGTACCCTACAGATAGAAAGACATGTATTTAATGAGTGCCCCAAGAACATAGAGGTGCATCTACATTCCCCTGGGGATTTAGTCCAGCAGCCGGCTTGATGTGATGGACTTAATTTTTGAGCCCACAGAGTAGTAGTTGGCTCACATAGTCTCCAACCCACTTGGTCAAGACAACTTTAAGAAATTCATAGCAGATCTTTTGAGAGTAATGACTTAACACCTAAAATTTTGTTTTTATTGTACCTTAGTTGCACTTTCCATTAGTTGGTATGACTCGGGTTAAATTTTATCAGCGTTCAAGCCCACCTTAATTAGTGGCAATTTTTTTTGGGAAACTAACATAGAATAATGCACCTATACAAATCGGTGGTTGCACTTTCCATTAGTTGGTATGACTCGGGTTAAATTTTATCAGCGTTCAAGCCCACCTTAATTAGTGGCAATTTTTTTTGGGAAACTAACATAGAATAATGCACCTATACAAATCGGTGGTGTATAGCAAAAGTTTCTGAAATAGGTACAAATTTCAAAAAGAGCAATTTCATAATCTTGGCAAATGGGAAAACATGGATGTATTGTTTGTGTGTGTCGTGCACATGTGAGTTGTGACAGAATGAAAAAAAAAAAAAAAGATAAGTTACAAAATTTTGTGTTGGCTATGCATCTATAGTCTTCCTCATTATGCTATCAAGTTTGGACTTTAATTAAAGCAGCTTTCTTGGTTCAGTACAATCTTCACTTTTGTTAATACAAAACTTCTAAAATTCTAAATGTTTCTGTGAAAAAAATAATAAGGCATGTCATCATTTAAACACCATTAAAAATCCATACATGGAAACAAAATGTCTCCATATAGAAAATAAGAAAAGCGGATTAAGACCTAGCCCATAAATAAGAAAAGACAGTATATATCAAGAGCATCACTGAGCCCTACACTTACTGGTAAGAAATAAATTATGTCCACAATCTATTTGTTCATTAGAAATTGTTTGGAAAACCCTAGTGACAGAAATAAATTGATTTTTATCACAGTCAAGATCTAAATTGATTTTTATAAAGTCGAGATCCAATTGACATTTTTAAAGCATTTACAACACTTTTTGGATATTTCTATTGGGGCAGGTGCAGCACCATCCATTGCCATTGGAAAAAGGGAAAAAACAAAAAGTGTTTTCTGGAGCTTCCCTGGTCAAAAACGCCAGTAGATAAAATAAAGGCTTTAAACAGGAAATGTTTCTAGGCCATACCCATTTTCAATTCAAAAAACAGAAAGTCAACGTTTCTTGCCATTATCGGGGTGCTTCCTAGGTCATACCCATCATCAAGAAACTACACTCCAGCAGAAGAGTTCTTACAACATATCCTTGCTCTTTTGTTTCCCCTGGTTACACAAATCTCAATAATGGTCTCCTTGGATCATAATATTAGTGCTGAACTTGAAGCTAAACGGGACGCATTTAATCCTCCAACACGATTGAGATCACTGAGCCATTTTCTCCCCGCCTGTTATGAAAAACTACCCAGGATAGTACTGCTAATGTCCTTTTATCCTTGCTGCTCCACTGTTCTGCTTTAAAAAATCAAGTCTTTCATCTCTTGGGTTTCCGTAGTAGTTTTGTTTTAACTTCTAACTTTCAAGGGTTCTGTTTTCCCATGTTTGGGTTGGTCGAAAATTTAAGTTTTGTGTGTGTGAGCTTACTTTCTTTTGAAAAGAAATCCAAAACCACAAAATAAGGCCAAAAACAGCTGGCGATATCCAGAAGCTCCCAAGGAACTAACAGGTCAGTATATCCAGAAATGGCTGGAAATGGCAAGACATATACAGCATCTTGGATACATCTCCAAGGGACTGAAATGTGTTACGCACTCGCAGAAACCATTTCTAGGACACACCGTAAATAAGTCAGAGTAGATGAGGTAGGCATGATGGAATCTTGATGAAGTCAAATTTCATTTGATAAGGTAGTTTAGCTATTGAAACGGTAAAAGGTTGGACTTCAGATTCAAAGATACCTAAATAATCAACAGGAATTAGGGTACAAGCTGCAACATATAACAACAATACAAAAAGTGGCAATGCACTACAATAACAATATGGATATCGAACATAATGGGTACTCACCAGTGCA
The DNA here is from genome assembly GCA_000404065.3 of Pinus taeda. Lineage (NCBI taxonomy): Eukaryota > Viridiplantae > Streptophyta > Pinopsida > Pinales > Pinaceae > Pinus > Pinus taeda. Next base: position 193,017 of record APFE030981468.1, read on the forward strand.
CCTTAGCTCGCTTGTGTTGTATCATATCGGGAACATTGACATGTGGCATTGCCATCCTAGATGAAGTGGATGATGATTCTTCAGGCCGGATCTGTGTGCTATAAGCAAAACTACCTATTTCAGCCTCCGTTAAAGGTTCCGCGCACTCATATGCATCCCCCATTCGCGAATGTACAGGCGGAGTATCCAGTTCCATTTCATCGTCCTCGTCCTCGGAACCTGCTTCCCATCTAGTGTGAGACAAAAACTGAAACTGCAATGGAGTATGCCAAGAGTCCATTGTCGATATCCCTTGAAGCAAACCGTCAGAATACCCTGCAGGATCGAATCTCCCAGAACTGCCAGCCCCAGAAGGCATACTTCGAAATTCATTCTCGGGTTCACCGATGCGATCCAAACTGCTACTCCCTTCGACACTACTTTCAATGTTAAAGCCATGACTGGTCGCAAAATCAAAATCAGAAGCGCTGTCGGACAAACGAGTAGCTGCCTCAACACAATTCGACGCACCATCCGAGCTCTGCCGTTCCTGACTGGGCCCGACAAGCCGCCCATCAAATTCCGCAAAACCGCCATTCAAAGAATCGGGTACCGCAACTGGCCCGGCAGCAAAACCATCATTTTCGTATAACTTAGAATAATTCAAAACCCCGGAATCGATATTAGGGTTCCACTGCCTGCATTCAGGCTCTCTGGCTGATCTGAACATGAAACGCGACATTTGCGCGGGATCATCGCTCCGAACCCTAACCTCCTCTGCAACCATACACGCGTTCATACCCCACCCCGTGCGCTGAGAATTCTCATCCGCCATTGCAAGCATTACAAGCCCTCGAACCTCTTCTCAACCGTTATACGGCCATAAATGCCCCGACAAAGAAATTCTCAGGGTTTCCAAGAAATAATGTATGATGAGTTTGCAGGGAATCGAAATCGTACACATAGATACAAGCACCATTCACAACCTTTTTACAGTAAACCTCAGTGAGCCAGAATCGGCAATAAAATTGGGGAATTGTGCAAAATGTAGGATAAATACCTCTCCAAAACCGGCAGAGGTTTTGACTCCGTGCTCCAGCCGCGATCCGACCGCCAAATTCGTGAGCTGCTCCTGCTGAATCGAGGAAGGGAAACCAAAAGTGAGGGAGCTCACAGTAAAATAAATGAAAACGAAAATGCTTTCAATTCAATTGAAGGGTTTCTGTTCCGGACCTATCTCTTAGGTCTGGTTAAACCAGTACGTGTAAAGTTAAAAGTAAATCTCATTTACAGCTTGCTGACGTGTTATTACCCTGTTTAGTTGACCTAGGCTTGTTACCGAGCCTAAAAATTTAGATATAATTAAATACAAAAGAAACGTGTAGCTTAAATAATAATAATAAAATTCGAGATCCCACATTGTGTTTGGTGGAGAAATATAAAAAGGCATTTTTCAAATTTAACTGGAATGAAGCCTTGTGAAATTACAACATCGGTCGATATTTTTCCTGGAAAGCGGAGTAAGCGTTTAGTCACTTGGGGTTGTGATTTAGTGTTGGAGATGGTAATGAGTAGTTGTCGTTAGGTGCAGGTTTTAGGTGATTTTAGTGGAAGAGGAATGTTATATTGTGCTAGTGTTAATTAATTTTTAGTTATATAATGTTTATTAAAAAGGATAAAGGTATTGATGAAGTTAAAAGAGAACATTATTATATAATGTTTATTAAGGTTTAAGGTTTTCATATAACTTTGATTAAGTAATTTGTGGTTAAGTGTCAAATTTATAACACGCACTGGGATTTAGTGTAATCTTAGTGCTTTTAGAGGAATGTATAAATAGTTGAGGTGCGCTGTGAAATATGTGTAATTTTAATGGAGGAGTTTTTTGTTATTTATATAATAATATAATAAATTTTTTAATTATAAGAACATTTCTTAATTATTTAGTTAATTTAGTCATTGCTTTTATAATTTGTTTATTGATTTTTATTATTTTGATACATTATATATATAATTTTTGTTTTATCTATATAATTAAATAATGAATTATTTTATTTTATTATTGTAATCAATATAAACAAACTCGTTTGTTTATAAGTTTATTATCTATATAATTAAATACAATAAATTATTTTTATTTAATTATTGTAATGAATATAACATAACTAACTTATAAATTCACAAACTGATTTTTTCTTATCTCTATCTCTTGGTCAAGTCCAATTAAATATAGTCGTTTCCTAGTCAAATATAGTCGTTGGATGATTTGTTCTCTATTTAGCATACAACCTTGACTATGAACCAGTCTAGTTAAATATAGTTGTTTCCTAGTCTATTATAGTCGTTTCCGAGTCAAATATAGTTGTTGGATGATTTGCTCTCTCTATTTAGCATACAACCATGATCTGGTTGTTCAACTTGCCCTCACGATGAACCACACTTGTTGGTTCTCGCGTGAAAAAAGAATTATAATGTGATTCCACCCAAAACTCTTCTCAAAATATATAAATTTTGATAAATTAAAGTGATTATATGTTTTTATTGGTTATTTTTGAATTCAAAAGAGCGTTAATGAGATTATAGTTGAGTAATAAAAAGGGTTAATGAGATAATAGTTGAATAATAATGATGTTAGTTAATTTTTACATATGAGTGTATCATATTATATTTTTATTATTATTATTATTATTAGATATTAAATTTAACAAAATTAATTAATTTTTAAGCAAAGTTTTGGGTAGAAATCAATAAGAAAAAATTTGGCCATCCATCATCATCAGGACCAATGAAGAGGCAACCATGGCAAAGGCTTAAATAGAGAACAATGTAAAGACATAATTTCAAGTAACCGCTATATTTAAACAATAATATTTAAATTATGATATTAATTTATTAATATATTAAAAGCCTATAATAAATTAATTAATTTTATAGTTTAAAATTTTATGTTTGTTAAGATTTAATTTTTGGTTATCAAAGAGATTTAGAACATTCGGTGTAAATTAATTAATTTTATAATTTAAAATTTTATGTTTGTTAAGATTTAATTTTTGGTTATCAAAGAGATTTAAAACAATCGATGAAGGAGCGCGTTGTTAAGGCGTTCCATAAGCGAAGGTCACTGATTCTAGTTTTGCCGATACCAAAAAATCCAGCATGGTTTCCGCTTGTGCGGCTCAAGCCGGGTGCGATGCCCAGGTGACTTTGACGTCTTAGACACCCCAGAGTCATGGCCTCTCAGCAACATAGGATAAGAGTGATTTTCAAGATTCACCCACTTATCAACCAAAAAAAATAAATTATTTTTTGGTTATTAACCTAAAAAAGTTTTATCTTAACTCATTTATAATAATTCAACAAATTATCATAACATTTTCATCGAATAAAAATATTTATGATTAAAATTTCACTTTTAACCATTTTACATAAACAAAGAAGATGAAAATGAAAGTATTTATAATTAAAAACTCACCTCTTAAACATTTTTTCATAAACATACAATTTATTATTAAATTGTAATTTCATTCTCTCTCTTCAAATTTCTATGATGCTTTAATATTCTATAAATTGTAATTTCAATCTCTCTCTTCAAATTTAAAAAAGAAAGCACTTTCAAACCATATACGGTAGTCAAATAAAAACCCTTGTGCACCATTGTGATCTTTTTTAACATTAAAAAGAATGTTTAAATTGCAATCCCTCTTCACATTTAAAAAAGAAATCACTTTCAAACCATATAAGGTAGTCAAATAAAAACCCTTCTGTAATGTTGTGAGATTAAAAGTAACAAGGTTGTTCATAAATATGATTTTTTAACATTAAGAATAATGTTCAAATTGTAATCTCTCTTTTTCAAATCTAAAAAGAAAGCACTTTCAAACCATATAAGGTAGTCAAACAAAAACCCTTCTATAGTATCATGAGATTAAAAGGAACAAGGTTGTCCACCATTGTGATCTTTTTTAACATTAAAAATAACAATAAAATTAAAATTAATGGTTCTTAGTAATTTTAATGGAGAGTCTCTTTGTTACACCTTGGATAATAAAAGAGTTTGCGTAAGTATTCACTTTCAAAAGATCACTTTTGGGCAAACAAAACAAGTGAGGGATAGTCTAGTCAAAATAAAGTGTTTAACATAATATTAAGAGTGACAACGATGTTAATAAAATTAGGTTCAACAACGAAGAAAGTGATTTTAACGTATTAATAATATATTATATTAAAATATCTTGGAGATGTATATTTATATTTGATGAGTTATCTTATAAGGATTGTTTTTTCTTTTTAAATCAATTACTTACGTTTAATGAATAATCTATTTTATTAGCAATTTTTTCCATTGTTATTGACAAATTTTCTACTAAGGTGTCTTATAAAAAGAACTTCTAATTTTTGGTATGATAAGGATTGTAAAATTGCCAAGAAAGTGGTGTGAGATGGTCTTAATCAAGTTGTAAAGCTCGAAAACATAGGTATATACAGAACTATTATCAAAAAGAAGAAAATGTCTTATATTAATCAGAGACAATAATGTCTTCTTCACCTTTCTAAAGTGGAGCCTATAAAGTTTTGGTGGAATATAGTTGTTCGTGAAACAAAAGAAAATCATTCGATACCCTTAAAGAATTGGGATATCTATCGTATGACACTTTATGACTCCCCGGACACCATGGGCATCATCCCAAACACTCCTATAAAGGAGGACATCTTCTCTTTGGAAGATGTGGAGTTCGGGATTAAGAAACTCGCTAATTGGAAAGCTAGGGATATTGAAGGGTACCAAGCTAGAATCTTCAAAATGGGAAAGTTTGTCCTCACCCCTCATATCCACAAACTTCTCAATTTGGAAGTAAAACACGGTTTCCCCAAGCTTTGGGCACAAAGTCTTATTGTGCCTATCTTTAAAAGTGAGGACAAAAATGTTCCCTCTAACTACAGGACCATTATGATAAGGCACATTTTAGCCAAACTGTATGGGCTCATTTTGGAAAATAATATTAGCATTTGGCTTAAAAGTCATGGTAAAAGAGCTAAAGGGCAAGTTGGTTTTAGAAGACATCACTCAACTATTGATCATCTTGTCACTCTTAGGATCATTGTCGTGGAGTGTCACAATAGTAAGTATGATCTCTTTTGTTGTTTTGTTGACTTTAGAAAAGCTTTCGACATTGTTCATTGAGATAAGCTATGGAAAAGACTTGAAAATATAATGGTTCCTCCTGAGTTAAGATTGTTGTGATTCAGCTTTACGAGAATGGTGTTGCCAGGCTTAAGACCTTAAAGGGGTGGTCTAATGAAATTAATTGCAATATTGGAGTTAAGAAAAGGTATCCCCTATTCCCTACCCTTTTTGGCATTTACATTGATAAGCTAGAAGAGTGTTTAGAAATTGTGGGATGCAATGGCCCTGAGCTCGTTGGTATGGTCATTACTCTTATATTTTACACTGACGATATTGTTCTTCTAGCCATAAGCCATGACAATATCGACAAGTAGCTTAAGATCCTCCATGATTACTGCTCCAAGATGGGTATGACATTTAATACGAACAAGAGTAAAGTCATGATAATTAAATCCAAAAATATCAACTATGGTAATTTCATCTATGATATTTATTACTTAGAGCAGGTTTCTTCATACAAATATTTAGGTATGACATTCATCATCATCTCAACTGGAATTATAGCATTGAGAAAATGATTATTAGAGGTTGGAAAGCTTATTATGAGCTTGAAAATAATTATAAGTCAGCTAATCTCTGGATTTGGAGTAAAAAAAGGATCCTCTTTGAGACCCTCGTCACCTCTGTTAGTTTATATGCATGGGAGGTATGGGGTTTCAATATATTCATAGAGTCTTGGAGGAAGATTGAGATGATCCAAAAGCAATTTATAACCCACAACCTCAAGATTAAAGGAAATATTCCCTATCTTGTCCTCTTGATCAAAGTTAGATTTTCCCCGATTAAAAGCATGGCTATGTTTAGGTATTTGATGTATATGTTAGAAATTGTAGCAAGAAAGGCTCAATCTATCTTGTCCCTTAGTCAAGTTGAGTAATTTGATTTTCCACGTCCCTATAATGACTTGGATTGCAGTTAACTTGTGTGACATGGTCGTGTCTCCTAGTTAGATTAATAAATTCGAGTTATAGGCTTGGAGTAGAGTTGAACATATAGTGATTACTAAAAATTAAAAATCTAGTTTAGTTATTTTCGGTTGAACTCAATTAATTGAGCTCAAGTCATTAGTTTAGTCAGTTGAAGGTCAATTTAGTAATAAAATTGTTGTTAACTCAGTGATCTCTTAGTTAAACTAGTCAATTGGCTAAAAATAGCCCAGACATGCACGAAATTCAAATTGCGTAGCTGGAGTGGAGGAAAAGGCACATTCCAATTATCAATTGTATATTAATTGAGTGTAGAGGCTTAACAATTAAGCAAGTGATCAATTTCTTGGGAATTGCGCAAGGAAATGGTGAATTCCCCTATTATTTAAGAGCTAAATTTCTCTTGAATTACACAAGGAAATAAGAGGAAGCTGGAGGCTTGAATTGGCTAAGTGTTGGCCAGAGAAGGACAGTTAGCAGGAGAACATGTTTATAGTGCAGGGTGTGCTTCAAAATTGAAGCAAGAAATTGTAACAATTTCTCATTCTCACTTGATTAATGAAAAGCAATGGAGGGGTTTTTCCCAGTTGGGTTCCCCTGTAAATCATTGTGTTCTTGTGGTTTTAATGGTTGCATGTGTTTCTAATTGTGATTTCCATTCCACAAAATTGTAGAGGGAATTTGTAATCTCTTGTTTTTAGTTCAAATTCATCAACAGTAGCATTTTTTTATTAATCTCTACATGGTCTCATAGCTTGAAAACAAACTAGAAACTAGTCAATAGATCTTCTCCTTTAGAAATTTCAATTTGCAGATTCAATGAAGTCGTTTTTCTTCCGTGCAGGAAAATGTCTTTCGACGGGTTGAGATTGGAGTAACCTAGAGGGAACCTCGAATTTCATAGCTTAGAATGACAAGATGGAATCTATACTCAATGATAATGGAGTGTTGGAGTACACCAAAATTGACATCCCAAAACCAACAATATCAAATGCACAAAAGTTAGCCCAGTGGAAGAAGGATACCACAAAAGCTAGGAGGATCATCCTGGAGGGTGTGAGAGACCACATAATCTCAAATTTACATGGAAAAGAAACTCCATTTTCTATGTGGAAGACCCTCATTGAGTTATTCAAAAATGGCAATCATGTCGGGAAATTGGCATTGAGGGACAAGATCATAAACCCACATGTAGAAAAATGAAACTATTCCATATTATCTCTCATCAATGTAAACTTTGAAACGGGAACCGATACTATTACCCGTTTCGTAGAGATAGCAAAAAAGTGACCTAATTTTGAAAAGGGGTGATGCAGAACACACATGTTTTTTTTAGAGCATAGTTTTTGACACTTTATTTTTTATGTACATTACGTTTTAGAATGGTAGTGATTTTCATGTTGATTTGAAAAAGTGGGTATTCTGCATCAGACCCTTTTTGAAAAGACCTGTTTTTTGGCTTTAGATTTTCTAATGTATAAAATGTAAATAATTATTTTGTAAATTTGATCATTTTTGAAGTGGTCTTTTTTTCATATTTTCTTGTTTTTTATTTTATTTTTTTATTTTTTTTTATAGTGAGGTTTTTATTGTTTTGTATTTTTAAATTAGAAGGTCGATATTTTGAATTTTCAATATTCTACATATTTATACATCCTTAATTAATTTTTCAATCCACATGAAATAATTGTTTCTCAAAAACAATATTTTTTAACAATGGACATAAAAATAACCATTTTTAACATAAATATAACAAAAAAACTACACGTTTTGATAATTTTTTTGCTAGAATTGACATGTCAAAATCACAATTTTTATAGGAAAATTTTAACTAAAAATGGTTAAAGAATAGTTTTTTTTATGAATTTCATGTCAAAAAAATAATAATAATCACTTTTTTTTTCAAAAAATAATGATTAACTTAAAAATCAATGCGAATATCACATATTACAAATATTGAACGCATAACAATCTTAATTGAGTGTTTATTCTTCCCATAAAATGTCAAAGTCAAAACATTGCAAAGCTTGATTTCCAAGCATAGCTTAAATTTAATCAACAATGTCACGTAATCCAAACTCTTTGTCCTCTAGAGTTTCATCATTGTCTTCTTCCACAATATTTTCTGCTTCCTTTTGCTCATCTTCCTCTTTTAATGGATCTTTGATGTCTGCGAATCTCCCAATGTATGTCTTTCCAAACATTCCATGTAATGGTAGTTGGGGTTCCTTTGCCTTTTTTGCCACACGTGATTCACTAAAGTCCCCTTTCTTCAACCAAATTTCTTGCATTGCATCTCGAAGAAATTGTTGAGCATTAATTATTTGCTGAATGAAATTGCACTGTACTAGATCTTTTTCAATTGCAATGCAATTTCTTCCTTTTTGAATGCAACATGCTAGTGTTGTACCTAATTATCAAGCACAAAAGAAATAATGAACTAAATTAATACAATGACATATTAATTGAAAAATAACATATTGAAATTCAATTCCATATAGTAAAACTTACCTGAGCAAGAAAATAAATCCAGAACCCAATCTCCTTCATTTGAACATATGTCTATAAGATAGTTAATCAATAATTGTGGTTTTTGATACATGTTAACTATCTCTCCTTTTGCTTCTTTGTCGTCATATGTTAGTTTTCTCACAACAGCATCATAAGTCATTGTTTGGTTGTGACTCTTTCCGTCTATCTGATTAAAAATCATAGACATATGGCTATCATCTTTTGCCCAACTATCAATATGAATGAACTCACAATCATTTATGAATTGTTGATCTTCATTGTTAAGAAGATTTGACTTTTGCCTGTAACATGAAACAGTAAAAGTTCAATTAACTTGTACATAAATGAATTTTTCAACATTAATCAAATATACATTTTAAACGTCTTACCATGTAAGCTGCATCCTTGAATTTGTTTTCCCTTTGAAGCTTGACAATATCATTGTCAATTGTGTGTATGAATGAAATGTCACAAATCTCCATAATGGTGATGACGTGACTTCTACAAATCCCGCAACCAGTTTACTAAAATCTTGATAAGTATAAGGGTCACTATCATAGTCAATATTTGGAACATTGAAACCATGGGGAATATCTGCAATAACTAAGGCATACTCCCTTTTAGGTATGATTTTAGCAATGTCTTCACAGTCGCCTTATATTACTTGATATTGAACAGTGTCTAGCCCATTCCAAATGAAATGAGTAAGAGTTGGATCAAGTTCAACATTCTTAGCACGTTGCTTCCTCAGTCTTTCAGTCTTTATTTTTTTAATAAAGGTCTTGAAGCTAGTTGACACTCCATTATCATCCTTCTTCATCTTTTATAAAATAAACAAATATATGTGTAAGTTATACATTAAAAATAGTATACAGATGAATAAAAACGAATGTGTAAATCATGATACCTTTTTAAATGCAAGATAAAAAGCTTTTAATGTTGATGTAGAACTTGAATCTGGATAGTTGCGTACGACATCATCCCAACTATCTTCATTCAACAATCTAATCATTTGTTCTTGAATTTTCATGTAAACTTTGTGACTACATAGATAAAGCAACAAAAAGTCAATATAATGATATGTATAACAAATACTACCAAGAAAAACATGTTTTATTTAAAAGATAAATATAATCTAGAAATAAATAAAAATAATTCAACAAACTTTCTTTTGAAATTCTTCAGACATTTCCTCCAATGATAATTCCCTTGACCTCACACAAGATAATATTGTTTTGACAATTTTTTCATCTTTCACTCCTTGCATCACCCTCCAAGATGTGATAGTCATATCTTCTGGAAGTTGCTTCATTTCAGGAGCTGATTTACTGTTGCTATATATCAATGGCTTAGACTTTTTGACCCACTGGTTTTTAATGCCAATGTCTTCTCACATGCTAAAAATCTCATCAATCAACTTCCAAACATCTCGAGTTCTAAATGCCAATTGGAAAATGTTATCAACACCTCTGAATAAATCACTATTTTTGTTGTCTTTTCCACCTTTTGAATTGGTTTTCTTTTCAATTTGATAACATATTTTCGTACAACATTCCTTTTGTAAATCTGCAGTAACATTTATCCTATCCCCACCACATTTTTCATGAAATTCACTATGAATAAATCTAACCCTTTGAATGAAAGTCATAGACATCCTATATTCATTATCTGAATTATGATCCCATGCCACTAAATTTTCTTTTGTATCTGATAAACCAGCATAAATGATACATTTCATTGCTTCAAAACATGGGATATTAGGATATTCCTCCATCAATTGTCTTTGAGCTTCTACAGAATGGTTCCCCCCAAGCACATAATAATTGTATTCAAAACATTTTGACTTATCAAATGCTTCTTTGTTGGGAACTTGAAGTAGATCAACAAGAAGCACATAACTAACCACATGAACATATGGATTGTATCTCATCAATGTCTTCAAGTTGTGAACATGCAGATGATGTGGCTTTCTGACTTGATATTGACATTGTCCTTCATTTGCCTTATAGGTTTGTCTGACATTAAGCTAAAATGTACGACCACCATCAATTAAGTTTCTCTTTGTCAAATTTTGTCGAATGGCATTTTGTTTTGTTTCGATAATGCCATCATCTAAATCAGCTCTTGGTGTAATGATTTCTTTGCTTTATTTTGAAGTTTCATTAGGTTCTTGACTGCTAGTAATGACTACATCAAAATCTTCAACTTTAATTTTCTTCATCATAACATTCTCAATAGATTTATTCTTATTACGGCTCTTCTCAGTTCCAATGTCATCTTCAGTAATAGCAACATATGCTTCACTGTCAGTTTCAACTTCATCGTCCCCAAAAGTAACTTGTTTACCCTTGCTAGATTTATCCACCAGAGGCCTTTTTTCCTGATTCTCTGGATGTAGTTTTGTAGCATCATCAATTACTACATTCTACTTGTTTTCCATATCTTCTTCTCACACTAAGTAAAAACTGATGACAACCATGGTCTATAAAATGAATGCCTCCCAACCTAATTGAACAACTTTCAACAAAATTATGCCAAACAAAATATCATATGTCAATAAAAGCAAAGTTAAAAAAAATATAGCGAGACACTTTCAAAAATGCAAAATACAAATATAAATAACAATACTTACAATGTTTTGTGTCGTCTCATTTACGATTTGTTTACACAACTTTGTAGATACCTCTCTCGTGTCATATAATGAATATGATAGTCAGTATTTAATCCTTTCATGTGACTTGGGAGCTTTTGTAAGTATGTAAAAAACTTCAGTGTCTAGTACCGAACACATATCTATGACTCTTTCCATCACCTCAAAAATTCCATTATCATTCAGTGTATCAATATATAGATATATATTCACATTTGTGCTTTCTTTTTCTTTCACATACTTGATTTTTGATGGAAATTTCACCTTTTCTGAATTTTTCCAGTCTGAAATCATCTTCTTATCACTTGAGGCACTTGAAAGATTTGTAGTCATGAGCTCAGGTGGAGTTTGTTCACTAATGTTTCTTGAAGATGCACCTTTCAGAGTCTTTGGTCAGAAAAGATTCACAGAAATTTTCTTTGATGCCATTTTCCTGAAAAATAGAAACACATAAATTAGTATATAACAAAAACATATTAACTTAAATTAACAACGAAAATATATCATAAATTTCTTATTTGTATAATCAAAATCGCCCAGCCACACCTAACGGGCAGGCGAGCGAGTCGGTGGGCAGACGGGAGGTCGGGTGAGGGACAGCGGGGTGGGGTGGGCAGCCAGGCAGGTGAGGGCAGGCAGGGTCAGCAGGCGGGCCGGGTGGGTGTGGGTGAGAGGGGTGCAC
>APFE030981470.1:0-23706 GCA_000404065.3 Pinus taeda
TTCCTAACAATATGATGCCCATGGGTCTCCCCAAGTCGATAAGGAATTGGAAATGAAAAAAATCATATAATTTTGGTTAGAGAAGGCCAACAATGTACCTTGTGGCTCTTGATCAATGAGCCCCTGTGAAAATTTCCAATGTGATTTGGAAAAAGTTGTAATCTTTTCATCTCCTCTTTTAGACGAGACAAAATATCTTTTGATGTAGCAAGGACATGGTTAAAGGCTTCTCTGTAAGTTAGGACTAAAATTACCTCATGGATAACATGGATTGGAGGAACTCTAACAAGATTTGAAGATTGTAAACTTCATATTTTTCCTAAGATAACACTCTTTATATGTCATTGCCTTGGGAATGAAACATCATTTGGGGAACCTTTGTAAGTGGTTTTTAATGGGACCTTCACAATGTAGTGTGTCGGAACAACTTAGAAAATCTTGACCAACATTTTTTACATGTTCATATGATTGTTTCCTTTGAAGTTGGATCCAAACTGCGATGTAAATTAATATGCATGTCTTGTGGGAAGCCAATTTTTTTCTTAGTCATTGGATTTAGAATACCTTTGTGTAAAGGATTGTGGCTCAATTGTGAGTATCATCTAAGGGGTTGTCACTTGTCATATTCAATTTCAACATAATAACTATATTTTTAATGGAAACATTAGTTATATTCAATGCACTTAACAAAAAGTCTTACAAATTGTTAAGGAAACTATCATATCTAATCCCCAAAAAAAGTTGATATGGTGCATTTTCGTCAAGAAAAGGTGAAATTTTCCTCTGGGAGTATTGGAATTTTTATATCTTCTACTAACAAAGGAGGGATTTACCTTGTTCCATATCCACTTATAATGTAGTCTTATCCCAACTACCTCCATCATTTATCAATCTAATTGATATAGATTGGATCAAAATGTTATATTTCATCCATATTGATGATTTTAGAGTGGAAAAAATGGAGGAATCAATTCACAATATCATATTCGTCGATGGGTCCCAGTTTAACTATTTGGGGTTTGAAACCTTTCTGAAGTAGTTCAAGGCATAAAATTACCTTTTTTTGGGGGGTAAAACTTTTCCTATGAAGTATAACACCATCAGTTCTATTTTACACACAAATACCTTTCCCATGGTGTAAGAATTTCCTCAATCGGAGTCTGTATGCAAAAGTTATGCCACCCAAAAGTTGTCTTTCCTACTGTGACCAACATGATTCGAGAGGATGCCATGTCAACCTCCATTATTCATGGAAAATGGGCTAGCCACGTCATCACTAAACATAATACTATAGAATATTCCATATTGTAACTCTAGTTAAGAGTTGAAGAAGTCAAACTAAACCACTAGTGGGATATCATGTTATATTATGACCATACCACTAGGAGGAAAAAAGGGTTCCATTATGGGGAATTTTGTTCCATAGTTGAGTAGAGTAGATTAGAGTGGATAAAGAGAGAGAAAATAGAGAGGGTTTTTATACTATACATAGCCCATAGGCAACAAGTGTCAATACTTTGTACTTTCATCCATTTCCATTCAGAGAAAGAGAGAGCATAATAGCCTCACTTTCTAGCTGGGTTTCACTCGAAAGGGTTTACTCAACCATATATTGTGTTATTATGTTTTTCATTGATTGTATTTGTGTATGTTCTCTATTTGTCCCATTTCATATATTGCATGCATAAGCATAACACAATGATTAATGGATTCAGAAATCTAAGGAAAAATTAACACTTATAGTGTAGATTTCAAATTTTTCATTATATCTTAGTAGATTTGTTGTGATGAACTATCCAATGGAATATCTGTGGTAGTTTTTGAATCATATAGGTATAAGATTAGGTTTATTTGGGTATATTATGGAGAGATGTAGGGGATCCATATCAATTAATTTGAAAGTCATGAAACCCTATCTATGGCTAAATAATTTTCAATAACTCTCATGATCCCATGGAGGAGATGTTTTCACAACTAGAAGCATAAGTTGTAGATGTAAATTGTAATGCAAGACTCCTCATGGTAGCCCTAGCTAATAAGCTTAGGATATTTGAAGAATATGGGGGTTCTAACACAAAGGCCAAATAAGAGGGGAGATCGAGAGATTAGGAAGAATCAAAGAGGGAGTCTAAGAAGGAACTTGAAAAGGTCAAAAAGTTCAAGTGCCATGAACCATTCACAATCTTTATTCAATATGGAAGCAAAGGTCAAAATCAATCCATATCAAGATGAGATTGACATTTTGAAATTAAATCAATAGTTGTAGTACTTAGAAGTTTATTTTAGTGTTCACAACATAGAGGAAGAACAAAATATTTCATTTGTGTAGAAATTCTGCAAATTCTCTACAAATCTCGCACTAAGATCATGTAGAAAATCTGACTGTAGATTAACCTAATAATGCAATATACCAAAGCAAAATACTATAATCTACTTCTACTATCAATTTGTGGAAGCTTAAAGATCGAGCTGAACACATATAACTAGAAGAAGAAGAATCAATCATCCAAGACACATGAAAATACTTTGGGGAAAGCCTCAGCTAAAAATCCCATTATCTGTATTATCATACAAGGTGGAAATAAATTAGAATTATACAAAGCCTTAGCTCTCACAACTAGCTAGCTCTCAGTACAATCCTCTTGGATGCTCACAGGCAAACCTGGCTTCTCATAAGCCTTCCTCTCTACCCTCAAAGCTCCTATTTCCTTGCGTTGTTTCTCTTGGGTGATCCTCTTGTTACCAAGTGGAAAACTCTCAACCAAGTGGAACACTGATCTCTCACATTGACACCCTATCAGAACTACGTAATCCTCAAGGAACCTTCCCTTGACTGCATGCATGAGTTTCCTTTATAGGAAAACACATGCAACTGATAGTACACTGTCCTTGACATTTAGCTCAATTTTGTCTTTCTCAGAATAGACATGCATGAGTTTCTGATGAGGGAACCTTCAGTTATATGGAGTACACTGGTTGAGTGCATGCATGCATCAATTAACTAATAAATCACAATTAGTTCCTCAAACAGTTTGGAACTAATTTAACTGGACTTAACTCAGTAAACTAAGCTAACTGATTACAACTCAAATATAACTCAATCTTATCTCCTTAATTAAGGGATAATCTCCTTAATTTAAGGGATAACTGTTGCATGACTTCAGAAAGAATTCTAACTTGAATTTCTCCAACTAATTAATCCATAATGAATGAATTAATTATTTCCAAGCAGCCGGTGAGACTAAATTCAATTTTAATTCACAATTTTTTAATTCAAGGACAAATTAAAATTGGAATTTCTGGATTCTATTTTTATCATTTCTTGTTTCTATTTTCAACACTCCCCTCAACAAGAGAGGAATTCAACTCGATCCCGATCGTGAACCTTTGGAATGTTATGCATGCAACACTTCTCTCTAGTGTTGTTGCTCCAACAACTCTAGAAACAAAAAAACATCCAACCTGAATCAGTATGATGCACCTGTCATCAAAGTCTCTGACTGCTATTACCTCTGTCAACTGAAAACTTTGCGCTTCTGCTGACTCTACCTTTTTTCACTGTTGTCAACCCTTCTCTGCGCTCTTCAGTATCTGATTGCTCTAGCCTCTGTCATTTTGATATCTAACTGCATCAATCCCATTGATTCCTCCTGCTACTATGTACTTTGGGCTCCCATAGCAAGGTACGATCCAAGAGATAAAACCTCTCAATGGACCCTGCCCAATTTCAGCCTTCTTCAGACTATCACTTCACATCGCCCCACCTCACACCTAGAGGTATGGCTGCATGTGATCCCTCTTCACACTTGGATTGAAATTCATCCTTAATGGAGGTATCTGCATGAGTGGATCTCTTCACTCGGTCTCCTCTCTGCTTCTTGAATTGTGGCTCCTCCACAATTGTCTGAGACTTCTTCTGGGGCTGCATGTTGAGGGTAATTTACTATCCCTTTCAACCACCAAGTCTCTAACATTTGCCTTACTCCTTAAGGCTTTGCATGCATCTTGAACCTCAAGAGCATACAGGTTCTTAACTCGTGAATCGACCTATTTCACCTGTCTCGTGGTAATGTGTCTAAGGAAAACCTTTCCCTTACTAAAAAACACATCATAGCCACAATCTTCCAATATTGCGAGCGATACCAAGTTCTTCTTCAATCTAAGAACATACATCACATCTGTTAAGGTGATAGGAGCTCCAGCTCCCTCTGAAAATAAACCGTGCCCACTCCTGAAACACTATACCTTCCGTCGCCACCCATCTCTATGCACATCTTGAGGTATTTCTCTTCCAAGGTACTGAATAAACTTTTATCGCCGGTCATGTGGAATGAGGCTCCATTGTCAAGATACCAGACACAACCCATCATCGATGACACCATGCATGCGATGAGGGTAAAGTCAATTTCGAACTGAGAGGCTAATGCCTCACCTTCCGATCCTTTCGAGGATCCCTTCTTGGACTTCTTCGATGAGAAATTAGTTGCATAATGTCCCATCTCAATTGAAGTATGATATGAATTTGATTTGCACCTGCAACCCTGAACTTCAAACTTCGAATTCTCTTCTCAGTATACTGTTCATAGCTCTGATAAACTTGGCCCTTGTTCATAGCTCCGATAAACTAGGCTCCGATACCATGTAGAAATTATGCAAATTCTCTACAAATCTCGCACTAATATCATGTAGAAAATCTAACTGTAGATTAACCCGATAATGCAATATACCAAAGCAAAATACAATAATCTACTTCTACTATCAATTTGCGGAAGCTTAAAGATCGAGCTAGATTGAGCTAAACACATATAACCAGAAGAAGAAGAATTAATCATCCAAAACACATGAAAAACATTTGGGGAAAGCCTCAGCTAAAAACCCCACTATATGTATTATCATACAAGGTGGAAATACATTAGAATTATAAAAAGCCTTAGCTCTCACAGCCAGCCAGCTCTTAGTACAATCCTTCTGGATGCTCACAGGAAAACCTGGCTTCTCACAAGCCTTCCTCTCTGCCCTCCAAGCTCCTATTTCCTTGCGCTGTTTTTCCTGGGTGATCCTCCTGTTACCAAGTGGAAAAATATCAACCAAGTGGAACACTGATCTCACACCCTGTCTGAACTGCACAATCCTCAAGGAACCTTCCTTTGACTGCATGCATGAGTTTCCTTTATAGGAAAACACATGCAACTGATAGTACTTTGTCCTTGATATTTAGCTCAACTGGATCTTTCTCAGAATAGACATGCATGAGTTTCTGATGAGGGAATCTTAAGTTATCTGGAGTACACTGGTTGAGTGCATGCATGCATCAACTGACTAATAAGTCACAATTAGTTCCTCAAACACTTTGGAACTAATTTAAATGGACTTAACTCAGTAAATTGAGCTAATTAATTACAACTCAAATATAAATCAATCTTATCTCCTTAATTTAAGGGATAACTATTGCATGACTTCAGAAATATTTCTAACTTGAATTTCTCCAACTAATTAATCCATAATGAATTAATTAATTATTTCCAAGCAGCTGGTGAGACTAAATTCGATTTTAATTCAAGGACAAATTAAAATTGGAATTTCTAGATTCTATTTTTATCATTTCTTGTTGCTATTTTCAACAATTTGCACATATGAAATTAGAGGGCCATTCCCTAACCTGGTGGGAAATACAGACAAAGACCTTGATGTTGGATGGAGATCCTCTAGTGATTAAGTGGGAGGATTTCAAAAATCTCATAAAGTCACAATTTTACCCTATTAGGTATGTATAGGACTAATGTATCCATTAGCATTAATTTAGGCAAAGACAAGGGAAAAATGTACAACAGTACACCATAAAATTTAGAAACATGGCCATAATTCTGGGTATCTCTCCAAACAATCCAAACATACTCCCTAAGTATTTGGGGGGTATATATATCCCTCTGTAGAAGAAAGTGATGTTGTTCAATCCTAGAACATGTCAGAAACAATAATTAATACTGAGAGGGGGGTGAATTAGTATTAAGGCTAATTTTACTTTTAATTCCAATTTATATTTCTATTTTACTTGGCAACCATTCATGTGAGAAACCACCAACCTAAAATAGAGACATCAACTTCAATCAACACATGAACATACATAGCAACACCATGAGCAACATATACATATGAACACAAATATTTAACGTGGAAACACAAAAGGAAAAAACCAACAATATTTTTTTTTTATTATGATGCGAATCTTAAGTCACTACTCATATTACATCATATGTTTTTATGAGAACCCACTCATAGGAAGCACCAACTCCCTTAGATTGTTTTCAAACACTCACTAGCAGGAAGCACTAACTCCCTTTTCTACAAACACCAGATCAACTTACCAAAAGCACCAACTTCTTGGATTTATTACAAGCACCAACTTGTTGGAGGCGCCAACCTCCAATCTATCCTTCATACACCCACTCACATGGAAGAACCAACTTATTATTTTTTAGGCACCAACCTACAGTCCATAAGGAACTTACTGCTATTTTCTTTCTAAGATTTCAATTAGCCTCATTTTAGATTTTTTTATTAACTAAATCTTGACCCTTCATTCTCCTCAACAACACACTCTTTTACCCATCCAAACCATTTTCTCATTCTGCCCACTCTTTAGTAGCACTCTCATCACAACCCACGCAAAAACATTAGGACTTGCACTCAACCCTCATATAGTCTCCATACTAGCTCTTTGCCTTTGATGTGCCATAGGCCTTCTAAGCCTTTCTCAACATCTCACTCTCACTCAGAGCTCTCCTCACTCAACACTCTACTACGTTCCCTGAACACTCAACAATGTTGCTTCCCCCCACATTTCACTTATGCAATATTGTGTTGTGTTCCACTGCTACACAGAGATTGATACAAAGACCACTACTATCAACTTCTCACTGCCTGAGGTAGTACTCTCAGCATGGCTCACTGATCTTCATTAACTTCCTGAATACCATTTAGTATGGCATTGTAAAGTCTAAGGAGAAAATCTATAACACACAAATTCTTGTATGGCTCACTATGCTGTGGTTCAGATCTATTCCTCAGTCACTGCTACTGAAATTAAACCAAAGAATGGGTTTTGATATTGTATTTCTGCAACTCAACATCAAAGATCCTAAATTTCTGTATGAATCCCCTTGCCTATAATTGATATGATGTACAAAAACTGTGTTTAGGTTGGCTCATGCATGATGTGGATAGGGCTCCATTAATTCAATCTGCAAATCGTGGTCCTTGCTACCTTAATTCATAGTTCTATTCAATCTCCATTTCTACAAATCCACCTTTAATGGATGACAAAATTTGGATGATCTACCAATTATAATGAAAAATATGACATTCTACACCAAAAAAACTTCCAACCTGTTCATTATACTTAACTCCATCTATAATGTGCTCCAACTCTGGAAGACTTCACTAAATATAGGTGTTGGGCCAAATCATGACTCTAGAGTGGTGTTTATATAGCCCAAAGGCATTTTATTATTATATGCTTGCACCCTTTTTAAAATTACCTCAATGCTTGAAATTTTTTTATAGATTGGGGGTAGGCCCACATAATATGCCCGCAACACTTAAATATCCAAATAACCTAAGCACTTCACACCAAACCCAAAGGCCCATGATGCTAAACTTCTTATATATGTTCGTATCCTTTTTGAATGACATAAAGGACCAAGTGATAAAAACATGAAATCATTACAAAAAATCAGACTGAGTGCATCTTCCAATGCCTAATGGATCATTGGATGAATAAAATCTTTCTATATCTCAGTCCAGTCTCCGTAGGACATTCTTACGGCTTCAAAAACTACCAGGGTGAAATCAATGTTGAGGTGACATCAGTCTAATGTCATCTTCTAAATGGCTCGAGACATAATTATTCACTCTCATTTGTTGGGAAATATCTCTGTTCCCTATGACATAAATACCTCAGGTATTTCCATTTCAAACCATCAGGGAGCCTCCTTTAAAAAATGACAAGGTAGGGTTATGTCACACCTACTGACTGTGCACCCATTTGTACATCACATATCTACCACTTGTGTTCCCATTGCCACATGTCCATATTCAAGTAGTGCCATGTGTCTCTCAGTTTTGGCCCACTTGGCCACTTGAAAGTACTAAATCTACATGGCACGTGTCACTTTTCTATACTTCCATGTCACCCCAAGACTTTTATGTTGCTAATGTTATGCTGACATCATCATGGGCCTTTAGACTATTGACATCAACATGCCATCATGGATCCACTTGTGCTCCATGCAATTTGGGTCTACCACTCATATCGTGCCATGTGGCCTCATGCCATGTCACCAGTATGAAGGTAAGAAAGTCTCAAGCCTTTTGCTTTTTGTTAAATTTGTTTATAAAAATTTTAAGGGCCAAGATATGAATTTCAATGTGAACCCAATTTTCAATGTGAAATGACATTAGACATGAAATTTTATGTCTCCCCGATCTCGTCACCTCGAGATTTAAAACATGCTCCCCTCTAAAGAGTCTCGGGGTAAAAATAAAGGTTACGTGTCTTTCATGTGGGACCAAAAAGCCTTCGAAAACCTTTAGGGTTATGTGTCCACTATTATGTTGTTCCATAACTTTTGGGGATCCCCCCTTAAATGGTTTCAAAATCCCGAGGGGGGGGGGTATCTGTTGCACCAAAGCAGTTTATCTTGGCACAAAACTAAGTGCAAGAAACCCCCCTGCCATTTGGTTAAAATGTGACGGGGCTTGAGACCCCTCATGTCGTTTGATCTGGGTGTGGGTACACTTGTCACCCGATCCGCTCCCAATGTGTGCTTCCTTTAATAACGTTTTCCATTGATTATTCAAGTGCCCGAATGGTAGAACCTCTTACCATAAAACCAAGGGAAGTGATTGACACCTTGCTCACCAAAAAACCTCCTCCACATGGAACCAAGAGTTGTTGACCATTTTTCTGAGAACTTTGACGATCCATAACTTCTTCATCCTTAGGAGTTTTTTGGGTTTCCATATACCCTTGGAAAGGTATTTCTAAGACCTATCCAACCGTGCCATTCCAGGAGCATCTGCGATGATTTCTTCAGACATAAATGCATTCAAATCTATAAATCCCCTTCAATGATTTGACTAAGGCTCCAACTCCAACTGAATAGGAAACACACCTCATTAATGCCCCATCACCATGTCAACACTTCCCTTGACATAGTCATGTCATCCATGCACTTGGTTGCACTCATATTGTCATCAATTCCAACACACCAATGCATTAAGTTGAAATCAATGCCAACACACCAATTCCATATACCATGCCTAACAGTTCCAACAATCTCCGCCTTTGGCATTGATGGAAAATCCTCATTGATGGCCACTCCTCATGCTATAGCCAACTATAAAAATGACTCATCCTCCTGTAAGTTATATCCAATGATGTCTCTCTATCTATGGATGATTTCTTTCTCCCCCCCTTTGACATCAATGGCAAAGAGCTATATTCATCATGCTCTTGATGAGCATTCTCCTTAAGAACAACCAAAGTTTGCTTAATCTCTTCGTTGCAAACTTCTCTTTCTTCAAGGGATGATATCTCTTTGATGAGGCACTTGAAGGCTTCCATCCAATCACAACTACAACCACTATGATTTGTAATCTTGGGAAAAGACACCTACAAAACAAGCATTAGCATGAAAAATATCATGATATTCATTTTTCTTTTATTTCTCCAAGGAGGACAAACTTCCCTTTATGACATTAATGTCAAGGGATAACAATGAATGCTATCAAGAACAAGTGTCCTTTTGACTACTTGTAGTTGCTTCTTCACTCTATATGATTGGATATATATGATATGCTACTCCTGAGCACGTACTACCTCTTTTGACTTTTCATTTAGTTCTAGACATTTTATGTGCGTTGATGCTTCTTGTGAGGACAGGCCAATCACTCCTATCGACCAATGCATTTTTGCGCTAATCCAATGTTGAAAATGTACTGCTACTATTACAAATACCAGTTGTTATTGATGCCTTTGTCTTGATGTTCACTTCTGTTATTGCTTCAATGAATATGCTTACTCCTCCTGAGCATGCTAATCATCAACTCTTCTCCCCCTCAGATCATGATGCTCCAAATAGGGTCTATTGCATAACACCAACTACACTAATAAATTGGTACCCATTGGATAATGCACCAGGAAAAATTCCATGACTTATTCTCAAAAAGAGATGTCCACAAAACACAAGGTTACTCCAACTTAACCAAGAACTACTACTTTACATAACGATCCTAAATGGTAACCAAGGAACATACATAGTAAACCACTTGTTTGCATAAACTCATGGATGTTAGATATAAAAGAATATACAATTTAAATGAAATAAGAGTACTTCATATATGATATGCAAATCTACCATTACCTAAGAAATCAACACTTTTTGAGTCTAATGGATGATGCCTTCTTTTGCTAATAGTGCAATTCCCCCCGAGTCTATGCTCCCTTCTTTTTTTATGATCTCTTTGCATATACTTGGGGATTGATCTTGAGGACATGTTATTACTCTGGGTTCCTTATCACTCCATTCTTCTGCTGCAGGCCATCTTCATCTCATAGCATAAAATGTTGTTGTGTAATCCCCCTAGAACTATGTGGGACACAATTTCCTCTCTCCTGCAATGCTAATATATTTGAAATAAATAAATTCATCATTGTAATCAGTAAGGGGACTCAGTATTACTTCTAACATTTAGATGGACCCCTATCTAATTCTTTTTAATGCCTGCATTTGACTTCTTTGGCTTCACTTGTGATGTAGATCCACCTTTTACTAAGCTTTTAGACGGAAAAACCACTATAGCCTATTCTCCCCAATAACATTTCAAACAAAAAAAAATGACGACTGGCTCAAATATCTATTACATACTTAATTTATAATAAAATAATTGAAGTGGCTTACCTTGTATATCGTCGCAGGCCTTTTTTGATAACTCTAAGTTGACACTTCATAGGACCAAGTGCATAATTGTGGCTTGTAATAGCCCGACTCTAAATGCCCATTCATTTCCCTTTTTAAACTATTGGCATGAAGTGATGCAGGAGCATTCACCCAAGAGAAAATCATTGTAATTGAGTAAACATAGGGGGTCATGTATTTTTAGGAAGTTGGATTCCTAAGTGATAAATTGATGTAATATTAGGCTTTGAGTGATTAAAATATGAATCAAATTAGATGTGTGAGATATCTTGTAAATTCTCTGGAATAAGGAGGACATGAGTGGCTAGTAATGACAAAGAGTTAGAAGTCAAATCCAACTCTTAAAGTAGTTCATGATTCTAGGAACAAAAGAATGATCTTAGGAATTAAATGGAGATAAGAAGTGGACATAGAGGATAGAGTACATCTGGAAGTCGGTTCAATAGATTTAGGAGTCGAACCAGGATGAGTTGAACAAGAACTTCCTGGCATATATGTAAGCCTATGGGCAGAAGGATGGAAGAGGCCACAAATATCGAAGATCAGGCCTATGAGAGACAGAGAAGTCTCAATTGTAATCATTTGTTTATAATTATATATACGAAGGTTTATGCATGACTGTGTAAGTGTGTGGAATGAGTATTTATGAATGCATTACATGTGAATTCGTAGGTTCTGTGTAGGGTTGCAGGAAGAATTCTAAAGGGTATGTAGAAGTGCAGAATGATTCAGTGGAATCATAAATGGGTCACTGAATCCAGTTGAAGATCAGAGTGAAGCTATGGGGAGAAATAGCGAAGGGATATTTCGCAGAAGAGAAATGCTTAGAGGAAGTTGAGCAGTGGAGCCTTTGAAGAAACCTAAGGGAAAAACCTGAACCATGGATAAACGCTGAAGAAAACAACGTAAATTCTAAGTAAAAGGAATGAGTGGAGAAGTGAAGAGTGATGCACAGGAGCCATTTGATCTGGAAGATCAACGGTCCAGAAGTGATCGCTTATCACATATCGGAGAGGCCAAAGGACTAGTGACAATGGAATAGCTAAGGGCTGATACGCCGATAGCAATCAAAATCGGCGAGCGGAGGAATCAGAGGTCAGAGCAATCAGAGCAGCGGAAGAGTTAATACAGAGCAGCGGATTCGATGAGTTGATGAATGCGGTTATATAGTTTTTGAAATCCGAATAAAGGGTTCGGAGCGGAATTTCCTTTGTATTCCATGAAAGTGCTGTGCGAGTCATTTAACATAAAAAGGTGGTGTAAGTGGCCCGATAGTCACATATCGGAGTCAGAGAGGTGATGATATATATATATATATATATATATATATATATATATATATAGTGTGTACGTGAAGGAGCTGATTGCGATTAGCGATAAGGGTGGTGTCTCGGGATCTATGCAGAAGTTGTGTGAAAGGCGGAAAAAGGTGTCTTATGCACATAATTCCTTTATAAAAGGGTTTAGAAGGAAAATAGTGTCGATAGAGCATTTCATGCGATATAACATATATGAACCAAGATTTTGAAAGGGAAAGGTTATGTATGTGTGGTTTAAGGGTTTATAAAGGTTAACAAAGGTTTCTATGGGGTGATAGAGTCCCGATAAGAAGGATATAACTGAAGACTTTAATAAATGGATAAATGAAGGCTTGAGAATTAATTTAACTCCCGATAGGAGGTTTAAGCGGGGTGACTGGTTCCGATATAAAAGGAACTATGGCTAAAAGGGCCTTAACCATTTATGGTTTGAATATTTGACTCCTTTGAGAATCAAATTCCTGGGACAGATGTATTTATGCATATTATGGGTGTATGCGGGGGAGACCCTACATCATTAGTGGTATCAGAGCCAAGTTAAAGGAGCTCTGTGTGAAACATTTCTTGAAAGAATTTAGAACAAAATTCTGTGTTAAAGTGTTTATGCAGGCAAGAGGAAGGATCAAATTCTAATCTGACAGATAGTAAGCACACAGAGGTGATGTGTAGTAGAACTTGCAGATGCAAGAGACAGAGGAAATCCATTCAAGATACAGGTGGAATGGTAAAACAAGATCATGGTGAGATCTTGAAAGTGAGGTAATATGTTCTGTTTTAAATTGAGAATGTGAGTTTTTACACTAATGCACAAGTGACAACAAGAGAATCTGTGAGAGGAGAACCAAATGTGTTCTTGAAGGCAGAGTAAGAAAAACACTCAGAAGGAGAAGTGGTAGTGAACTTGAAGAATCCAACAAGAGGTTGGACAAAGGGAGAGGACAGCCGAAGTGTTCTCAAGAGGTTGCAGAAACCTAGAAGGAGCAAAGGTGTTGATCAAGAAGAGGTTCTAGAAAGAGGACCGTGCTTACCAAAAGACTAAGTGAGGAGAGCTTAGTGAGGTAAGATTGTAGCGAGGAGGACTAGCTATTGCAGAGGCTTGTTGTAGATAAATGAGAAGCTCATGAAGAAAGAGTAGAAGAAGATGACTATTGATAGTCATAATAGAGGTTCAGAGAGAAGCCACAACATAAGAAAGATGAAGGAATAGGATGCCAAGGCAAATGGAAAGAGGATGAGTCAAGAGGAAATTGACAAAGAGATTGCAGAGTTAAAAGAACAACTCGATGCGTTAAGGAGGATACTTGAGGAAAGCTAGAGACTAGGTTGGGTCTTGAGGAAGAAGCCAGTGGAATGGCATGAGATGCAGAGAAGGCTACAACAAAAGCAAGTAAAGTGGTTGAGGGAAAAACTCAAGGAAGTTGAGTTGGAAATGGAAGAGTACATTTGTGAACCAGAACAGGGAGAAATTCTGGGAGAAAGTGAAGACTACACTGAGGATAAAGAATGGAGATCAAGTGAAGATCTCATGGACTGTTGGGATAGTTCAAAACAACATGAGGAGATGATGACTGAAGATGAAGACTTGAAGATTGAAACTTTAAATGAGACCAAAAGGTCTAATGATTTTAAATTTGATAATTTGTGTATGTTTGCAGCTGAAACATGTGAAGGACAATTTGCTGATATTTTCATAAAGGAGGAAGAAGAAAATCATAATCTAAATTCTGTTCTAGAAGAATATGAGATAGATAGGTCTCATATACAGTTGGAGAAAGATATCAAGAAACCAAGTGAAGGGATTGAAGAGAGTGAAGAAGATACCATCGAAGAATTTCTAAATCATATGAAGGATTTAGAGCAACAAGGAGATATGTTGGCTAAACCATCAAGTGGGACCATAGGGTCTTATGTTTTTAAGGCTAATAGTTTGTCTATGGATGCAAAACAAATGCAAGAGAATATTAATGAAGATGGTGAGACAAGGATAGCTCTTGGAGAAGGTAAACAACAAGAGATTAAAAGAAAACTTGAAGAAGAGACTATGTTAGCTGAAAACATAGTAAAAGATCATCAGTTCACTATGATGATAGGCATAATGGAAATAGCCATGGAAACTGTTGAGATAGTCAATAAGAAAGAAGGACATCTACTGAAAGATGTTAAGAAGGAAGAAACCTATGCAAAGGATTTAACCTTGGGAGAAGGAAAACTAACAAAGGAGTGTTTTGCAGAGGGTGAGAAATCTTTTGAAGATGTCAGAAGTATGGAGAAGTATATTTAAGAAGATAAAAACTCTGAAGTAAAGGAGGATGGAGAATGTCTCTTAAATGAGAGAAGCAGTGACTTATTGCAGCAGAAGGAACTTAACAATGCATGGATGTGTGAAGATGTGACAACATAGGAACAAGTTCTTGTGGAAGAAGGATATGAAGTTCAGTCTGAAGAGCTGATATGTGAAGCAACAGTTGAGACTGTTGAACCTTATGATTTCCAAACTAATAATTTGTGTATAAATGTAGGAAACATAAGTGATGATGAGACACTTGCAAAGTGTCATAAAGAAATTGCATTGCTAGAGTATTTGCTAGAAAATTCAGAGTATGATAGTGTGATTGCAGATGAAGAAGTTCACTGTAGTGAACAGGAGAAGGAAGACATCATTAGAGCAGATGGTGTGGAAGAGAGACTAGTTGACAGTCTCATGAATTCTTTTAAGAATTCAAATCAGCATACTGATTTGCTGACAAAGGAGAAAGAAACAAAGCAGCAAACTGAATTGTTGCTAAAGGAAGATAAGGCACACAAGCCTTATGTTTTTAATTTTAACAAGTGTTTTGTGAGTGCAGGTTTTGTTGCAGATGCTGGAGGAAAATTGGCACAGATAAACAGCCAAATAAAGATGAGAGAAGAATATTCCGTGGAAGAATTCAATCCATGGAACAAAGATTCTCAATTGCTGGAGAGAATGCTGTAAAGTCATGATTCAGTGCAGACAGAAATAATCATGAAAGAGGGTAAGGATGATAGGGAGGCAGTCAGCATAGCAAGAAAAGCTAAAGTTGGAGCAAGCAAAACAAAAGAAGAAGAAAAAGTAAACCAGCAGCTACAAAGTGGAAGTAACCAACAACAATTTGAAGAATTAGTATACAACAACAACAACTTGAAGCAGAGAGAAAGAGGTAACAGTGAATGGAAGAATATGGACCAGCCCAAAGATATACTAGAGATGGAGATTGAAGAGTTATGGCAGTTAATGATGAAGCAATCCAAATGGAGAAAAATGGTAGCAATAGGAAGCATGATTAATCAGAGTATGAACCTAATTGAAAAGAAGAAGAAAAGGGAGCAAAAGACAACAAAAGTGCAACAACAACAAAGGAACAAGACATTTGGGCAGTTACAAAACAAATTATGGGATCTAGGAAGACAAAGACCAGAAGATCAGGAGAACATGAATATTTTCTACTTTGGGAGTCTGATGCAAGAGAATTCACCCAAGAGAAAATCATTGTAATTAAGTAAACATAAGGGGTCATGTATTTTTAGGAATTTGGATTCCTAAGTGATAAATTGATGTAATATAAGGCTTTGAGTGATTAAAATAGGAATCAAATTAGATGTGTGAGATATCTTGTAAATGCTCTCGAATAAGGAGGACATGAGTGGCTAGTAATGACAAAGAGTTAGAAGTCAAATCCAACTCTTAAAGTTGTTCATGATTCAAGGAACAAGAGATAGATCTTAGGAATTAAATGGAGACAAGAAGTGGACATAGAGGATAGAGTAAATCGATGAGTTGGTTCAATATATTTAGGAGTCAAACCAGGATGAGTTGAAAAAGAACTTCCTGGCATATATGTAAGCCTACGAGTAGAAGGACAGAGGAGGCCACAGATATTGAAGATCAGGCCTGTGAGAGATAGAGAAGTCTCAGTTGTAATAATTTGTTTATACTTATATATGCAGAGGTTTATTCGTAACTGTGTAAGTGTGTGGAATGAGTATTTATGAATGCATTAGATGTGAATTCGTAGGTTCTGTACAGGGTTGCAGGGAGAATTCTAAAGGGTATGCAGAATGATTCAGAGGAATCATAAATGGGTCATTGAATCCAGTTGAAGATCAGAGTGAAGCTCCGGGGATAAATAACGAAGGGAGATTTCGCAGAAGAGAAAATCTCAGAGGAAGTTGAGCCGTGGAGCCTTTGAAGAAACCTGAAGGAAAAACCTGAATCATGGAGAAAAGCTGAAGAAAACAACATAAATTCTAAGTAAAAGGAATGAGTGGAGAAGTGAAGAGTGATGCATAGGAGCCATTTGATCTGGAAGATCAATGGTCCAGAAGTGATCTCTTATCGCATATCAGAGAGGCCAAAGGACTAGCGACAGTGGAATAGGTAAGGGCCGATACGCCGATAGCGATAAAATCAGCGATCGGAGGAATCAGAGGTTGGAGCAATTGGAGCAGCGGAAGAGTTAATACAGAGGAGTGGATCCGATGAGTTGATGAATATAGTTTTTGAAATCTGAATAAAGGGTTCGGAGTGGAATTTCCTTTGTATTTTGTGAAAGTGCTGTGCAAGTCATTTAAAGTAAAAAGGTGGTGTAAGTGGCCCAATAGTCGCATATTGGAGTTAAAGAGTGATGATATATATTATTATACATATATATATCTATCTATATAATATATATATATATATATATATATATATGTGGTGTGTACGCGAAGGAGCTGATTGTGATCAACGATAAGGGTGGTGTCTCGGGATCTGTGCAGAAGTCGTACGAAAGGCAGAAAAAGATGTGTTATGCACATAATTCCTTTATAAAAGGGTTTAGAAGGAAAATAGTGTCGATAGAGCATTTCATGTGATATAACATATATGAACCAAGGTTTTGAAAGGGAAAGGTTATATATGTGTAGTTTAAGGGTTTATAAAGGTTAACGAAGGTTTCTACGGGGTGATAGAGTCCCGATAAGAAGGATATAACGAAAGACTTTAATAAATGGATAAATGAAGGATTGAGGATTAATTTAACTCCCGATAGGAGGTTTAAGCGGGGTGATTGGTTCCGATATAAAAGGAACTATGGTTAAAAGGGCCTTAACCATTTATGGTTTGAAGATTTGACTCCTTTGAGAGTCAAATTCCTGGGATAGATGTATTTATGCATATTGTGGGTATGTGCGGGGGAGACCGTGCATCATGAAGCCTCTAGGCTGGCACAAATTAAGTTGGTTTTGGCCAATGCCACGTGAGCCGGACCATAATTTCCTGGTGTGATGTAATGGTAAGTTAATAAGACCCTCCGGGTTAAAAATTTTTCAGGCTGGCCCACCTTGAATTTCTGTCACGTGGGCTCATTCACCCAAGTCTAGCTTGACGAATGAAGGGATTACAAAATTCATTGGGTAAAAATCTCCAGGCGAGGCCCTCAACTTAATGTTCTAGGCCGCTCACAAAAGTTTGACTCGATGGTTAATTGATCTTAACAAAACTATCGGGGTATAAATCCTTCAGGAAGAACCCACTTGACAACTCAATATTGTCAACCTCTAGAAAATAATGAACTGTCAAGTGATGATTTTCCATTGCTTAAAATAGATATTAAGTGTTGTGCATTTGTCCTTTTATGGTTTGCATAGTCAAAGGTTCCCAAATCTTCTGTCTCCTTTACGTATTATGGTTAACCCGTGCTTCACTCCTATGGCTTCTTGTACTCCTATCTTCCTTCAGTCCTTACGAATATTCTACAATCCCTCTCTAAATGAATATGCAAAATAAACCCCTCACTCAACCTGTTAATGTTAATTTGTAATTAACCTGATCTATAATTCTTGTACTATAAAATATTTAAAGTATAAAACTAAAATAAAAGAGATTACAAAAGGATTGATTATTGGGAAGTAAAAAATCTCACTCTCCACACAGAGAGATGGATATTTTATTAAAAGAAGGAATATAAAGGTTACATTTGCAAATGCAGTCAAGATCCATAATCATAGGATCTAAGAGACCATTTTAGGGAAAATAATTAAAATCACAACAAATTACAACAATTTTCCTAATTTAATGAATTACATAACAAATCTAAAACAAATCCTATCTAAAAATCCACTCATTAAGGAACCAACTCCTTTAGTAATAGTTTTTGACCTCTTGGTCAATCATAATTTTTACGGATGCCCTTGCATCATAATAAGGAGGAACAAAGAATTCATGGGCTCCTGTCCATGAGGTCTTCAATAGTCTTGCAACTTTTCTGTAAAAGTGTGGCAACCATCCAAGTTGCTTCAACCACTGGATGATTTTTCCATATGACTAGATATTCACAATACTCTTTGCCTCAAGTTTTCTTAATTAATCTTTGGTCTACAATGCTCTATAGCTAAAAGGGCTCTACTACTAGTAGTTGCTTGTTGGCGCCCATTTTTCCCCCCAAATTTTCTGCTTTTCACCATCTTTTGTCTAAGAAGTATTCCTTCCACCTACCCTACCACCTACGTTACTACCTAAACCTTGCTCATATATGAATAGAGGTAAATGCATCTAACTAGCATTTTTTTGCTATTTATGATTAAGTTTAAGTGGATTTGAGTCATATTCTTAATATGCTAACTATTTATTTATGGGTTTAGCTATGAATATTAGTGGCAGGATTGGTACGTTGGCACAAGGATGGAAAGGATGACTTGTCATCAACATCATTCTTGTTTTCGTACTCAAACAACGGTCCTTGATCTATACTCAAGACGGTAGTGGCCAGGTGGATTTCTTCTACATTCCTTTTTGACTTCTTGAAGATCGATGTACACAGCTTAAGAAGATTTCGTTACATTGAGATTGATGCTTTCAAAGTTGAATATCTTCCAGATCGGAATCGAATCAGACTACTCTAATGTTAGCAGTGAATTATCTCAAAGGAAAACAATTCGTTCCAAGCAAGGCAAAGCTGATTTGAAACAAATAGAATATGCTTAGATTAGTTCTAGTTCTGAACATTGCCATAGTTAGATTCATTGTTAGTTTTTCATTTAATCAGTTGCCTATAAAGGTCGATGTAATAGAATACAGTGCTAGGTGCTAGAAAGATACAATGATTTATGTAATTTGTTTTCAAGACTCTATTTTGAAGTTTTATGCATATGGCTATTTCAAACTTGTGAACCAGAATGTTTTCCAACGTGGTTGATTGTGAGTAATGTTTTTAATACTTTAAATCTCTCTTTCATTGCATTAAGTTAGCTTACTCCAAGTGTGGGAGGGCCCATCACCTCTGGAAATAAGCTTGATTAATCGATATGATAAGTAGGTGTGCGATTTTCTAGTGTAAGCTTTCATTGAGTTAACATTTACAGACATTCCTTATATGATTTGTTGACACCTAATCCTTGTGATTGGGTGAATTATTGTAAATAGATAGATAGGAAATATGAACAGTCATCGGGAGATGAATTGAACAGTCTCTCCCTCATGTATATAATGAGGACCTACCTAATGGAATAATACAGTCAAATTTATTTATGCCCTATGGAGTTACTGCCTGGCCTGACATGGTATCAGAGCCAGCTCCCTTTTTTAGCTTTCATGTTCCTTGTAACTCCTCTGTCTGTCTGCCATATTCATTAGCAATGCTCTCTGTCTACCTGAAGGCGACTGTCCATGAACGTTTGTTGTTTTGCCATATTCGATTTATCAGACCTGCGTCTGACATTACCTGCATTCTGAATAATTGCTCATTTGAATAAGTGCGTAGCGGTTTTGGAAGGCCATACAACTCCCGTAAAGTGTATTAGTGCATGCATTGACGATTTGTTGAACTGCTACCTGATGTATACGGGTAGCCTCGATGGGGAAATTCGAGTATGGCATGTATTGCATGAAGGCGTGGATGAAATGGATAGATATATCGATGTTCGCATTAGATTGAGTGGCCTTCATTCTCTGGTTTTGTAAAGCGTCTCCCAATTCTATATTTGAAGGTTTGCGAAGTGAGTTTATTAACGTATTTCAGGTGACAAGAGGGAAGTTTCTATCATGAAGTGTAAATTGCCATTTTCTCCGGTTTTTCAATGAAAACACTGCTGTTACAGTTATTATTAATACGATGTTACAGTTATACGCACACACTTGGCGTCGCTTGAGAGATATTAACACTACGAGTGAGAGATATTCACTGCTCCGTTGATATTAACACTGCGTGTGAGAGATATTCACTGCTCCGTTGATATTAACACTGTGCGTGAATATTAACACTACACGTGAATATTTGAGACAACATGGCTATGCGTGGATATGCGTGGTTATATTATTGTCCTGATATGCGTGGACCTGATATGCGTATGCATGGTTATGTTATTGTTAATGGGTCTGATATGCGTGGTTATAATACCTGACATGGCCATATTTCCGTAATTTTCACCACAGTTTTTATGATTGTATTAGCGCAGAGGGTTAAAAGAGTAATAGTTTAATTTTTGTGTGGTAGATGTTAAGACTGTGAAGGTGTTTGACTAGCCTTGGTATCACTAAGGAAAAAAAAAGGGGCATTGAGCAGAAACAATTTTGCTCAAGATTTTCCTTATTTTATTAGTCATTCTGGATTTAAGGAATACAATATATTGATAATGGTGCAATGAGAAGTTCCTTCTTGTCAAGGGCATGGATGCTTGATATATTGTATGAAATAAGGTTGAAATTACAAATGGTGATATTCTATATGGATAAAATATAGTTTTGCTCTTTGCTAGCATAAGTATTTTTCTATCAGCAGAAATAATTTTTTACAGACTGCATTCAATCATATCCATTGTGGGAATAGTTCTCACTGGCAAGGAGAACTATCCTGAATGGTCCTGGATGATAAAGCACACCCTCATTTTCAATGAGTTGTGGAAAGGAGTGTGTGTCGGAGAAGGAGACAATGAACCAATACAACCTACCTCAGACAAAGAGCTCGTCATTTGGGAAAACAAGAACAGCAAAGCTTATGCATTAATCACAACATCTGTAAATGAAGAGGTGAGTCTCCATATTCCGTCATATTCAACTGCCTTTGAAGCCATACAAAAGCTGAAAGAACTCTATGACTCACATTCTGCACTTGAAGTTGTCTAACTCATGATTAAACTCTTCACTCTTGAACTGCAAAATAATGATCTTCTTGCTCTTGCATCTAAATTAAAATCTATAATGCATGATATTAAATCCACTAAGGTTGAATTGGATATTCCTCTTATCGCTTTTCTCAAGGCACTTTATCCTACTTACTCCAATTATCTTGAGTCATTACAAGCAAATGGAAATCTCAAAGATATAACCTTTGACTCTCTTTTGAAAAATTTTGCTAAAAGAGAGAAAGATTTTGGAAAGAAGACAGCCCCTGAATCTTCTGAAGAGACTGTGTGCCTTGCTCATAAAGAAAAGCATCCTGCTCAAGATTCTACAAGAGGATGAGGTGGACGAAGAGGAAGAGGAAGATATTTCAGAGGCAGGGGGCAGACATTCTCAAGGAGAAAAGGCAGATTTGCACTGCATTCATTGCAAAAGAAATGGATCACATGATGCCTCTACATGCAAACTACCATGGGACAAAATTGAGCAAAAAAGAAACCAACGGAAAGGTAAAACTGATGATTCAGACAAAGGTAAAGCACCTGAATCCGCTCACTATGTTGTAGCACAATGTCATATTAGAGAAAACGAAGATTTATTTAATGCTTCACTTACTTCCTAGAAAAATGATTGGTTACTTGATTCAGGAGCAACCTGCCACATGACTCATACAAAATATTTTTTTGAAGATTTCACTGACAATGTTGATGGAGCAATATACTTTGCAGCTCAATAAAAAATCAAGCCATCAGGGCTTGGCACAATCAGGCTTAAACTTCCTGGTCTTCCAGAATTTCTTCTGGATCATGTTCTATATCTCCCACGGCTCAAGAGAAACTTGTTGTCCTTGGTCCACATCCGCTAGCAAGGTCACTCCATTCATATGTTTGATGGCAAGCTTGAGGTAAGAAAAGCATCTGATCACTCACTTGTCATGAGGGGAATAGAAGAAGAAAGACTTCTCAAACTGCAAGGAACATCTACTCATAAACAACATTTCTCATATATTACTCATCATGAAGAAGGTACACTTCCATCAAGTTTATTATGGCATGCTAGATTTGGACATTTAAATTATGACAGTCTCTGTTTATTGAAGAAAAATCATGTTGCTGGTTTGCCTACAATTCCTAGAAAACTTAAGCAATGTGATGCTTGCATTCTAGGAAAGCATAGAAAACAGTCTTTCATGACTCACATCCAAGAGCACATAGGAAGCTTGAACTTATTCATTCAGATTTATGTGGTCCAATGCCTGTTCCTTCTGCAAATGGAAATAAATATATCATGACATTTATTGATGACTACACCAGAATGTGTTGGGTTTATTTAATGAAGAACAAATCTGATGCTTTCATAACATTCAAGAATTTTCATAAATGGATTGAAAATGATGCACAATCTCATATTGGGTCTATTCGCACTGATAATGGAAAAGAATATACATCAAATGAATTTTGAAAACTATCTTCGACAACATGGGATCAAACACCAAACAATTGTGCCTTATAATCCCCAACAGAATGGTGTAGCTGAAAGAATGAATAGAACAATCTTGAATATGGTACGATCCATGCTTTTCTTCAAAAATGTAAAGATAATGTTTGGGCTGATGTTGTTCTATGTGCTGCATATATAAAGAATAGATGTCCATCTAATGCTATAAGAAACAAGACTCCATATGAAATGTGGTATGGACATGTTCCTTCGGTAAAGCATCTCAGGGTCTTTGTTTCCACCTGTTATGCCTTGATACCAAAGGTACATAGAAACAAACTTGGTGCTAGAAGTTGTAAGTGTATCTTTCTGGGGTATTCAAACACCTCCAAAGCATCCGCCTCTATGATGAAGTAAATAAGAAGTTTGTTGTATCTAGAGATGTAATTTTTCTTGAATCATCCAAAACTGACAATGTTGTTGAGTGGCAACTTGATCGCTTGGATAGATTTGCAAAAGAAAAATCATTTCATGAATTTGATAATCATATTCCACATCTTGAAGGGGGGATTCCTATACTAGATCAACATGTGGAATCTTCTTCTGAAGAACACTCTCCCCCGCATGAAACTCCAACAGCGGATGATGCTTTAAGTGATGTGATTGATAGAATTGGAAGACTCAATCTTGATTCAGTCCTAACTCAATCAATGGAGCAGCCTGGACCATCTGAAAAAGGCCCCCCAAAGTGGCTGACAAAGACACTTGAAAGTGTTCATCCTGATGAAGTTGGAAAGACAGGAACTAGAAATTCAAACCGGCAAAATGGAGGTGATGTGGATGACTCTAATTCACC
>APFE030981470.1:24390-81027 GCA_000404065.3 Pinus taeda
TTCAATCATTTTGATCTTGATAATGCAACTTTATTTGTCAAGAAAGTTGGCAAAACAGTTGTATATCTTGTGGTATATGTAGTTGATCTTTTAATGACAGGGAACAATGAAAGCTACATTGCATCCATAAAGAAGGAATTGGGGAAAAGTTTTGAAATGACTGATTTGGGCTATGTTCATTACTATCTTGGCATTGAAGTAACCCAACATCCAAAGTCCATATTTATTTCTCAAAAGAAATACATTGGAGATTTGTTGAACAAGTTTGGCATGACAGAGTGCAATCCTTTTACTACTCCAATGGAACAAAACTTAAAGCTCACATCTATTGAAGGAAAAGAATTTGAGGATGCAACAAAGTATATATAGCTTGTAGGAAGTCTCAACTACCTAACTACTACCAGGCCAGACATTTCATTTGTTGTTGGAATCCTCTCCAGGTTTATGCAAAAGCTTTGTGAGGGACATTGGTCTGCTGCAAAAAAAATTCTAAGGTACTTGAAGGGAACTCAAGACTTTGGAATCAAGTATACACAGGTGGACGACTTCAGCTTGGTTGGATACTCTGATTCAAACTTCGATGGAGACAAAGAAACTGGAGTATCAACTTCAGGATATGCTATGAGTATTGGATCAGGAGTTGTCTCCTAGAGATCACGTAAACAGTCAGTTCTAGCATATTCCACAATAGAAGCAGAATACGTGGCAACAGCTGAAGCAACAAAAGAAATTGTGTGGCTCAGGAAAATTCTTGAAGATTTGCAGGTAAAACAAGTACAATCAACTCCACTCATAATTGACAATACCTCTGCAATAAAGTTGGCCAAGAACCCAAAGTTGCATGATCGAACAAAGCACATCAATACTAAACATCATCTGATTTGACATCATGTTGAGGCCAAAACAATCCATCTCCGTCATTGTTCCACAAATGAGCAAATTTTAGATATCTTCACCAAAGCGCTTGGAAGAGAAAAGCTTGAACGATTCAGAACGATGCTTGGACTCACCAACATCCCTTCAGATTAAGTGGGGGAATGTTGACACATAATCCTTGTGATTAGGTAAATATATGTAAATAAATAAATGAGAAATATGAACAGTCATCGGGAGGTTTACTGAACAGTCTCTCCCTCATGTATATAATAGACCTACCTAATGGAATAGAACATACGAATCAGTTTTTGCTTAATGGACTTACTGCCTAGCCTGACAATCTCAACCAAAGAGCATGTACATGCAGGTTCGATTCTTTCAAGTAGCATATACAAAAGAAAAGATTCTTTTTATATCTAACTAATCTATCTGATCAAATTTTGTTGTTTTACTGCTTCCTATCAATGAAGTCTTCTTAGATCTAAATGTAAAACTGAATGCATAAGAAGGCTGCATTTGATTGATTGATTGTATAAGTGAGAAGAAGTGATCTATGTCCCTACCTATGTAAGGCTCTATAGATATTCAGTATATTGATGGTTGATACATACCCAAAATTTTATGTTTGCAGTAGTTTTGAAGGTATATGCATGTTTAATT
The DNA here is from genome assembly GCA_000404065.3 of Pinus taeda. NCBI lineage: Eukaryota > Viridiplantae > Streptophyta > Pinopsida > Pinales > Pinaceae > Pinus > Pinus taeda. Next base: position 25,927 of record APFE030981470.1, read on the forward strand.
TAAAGAAGTTGTGTATACGCATAGGTTGGGTTCATCTAAGTAGCGTATACACTCTAATGCATGATTTTTGAGGTTACAGTTGGTTCTGAATGATGATGCAGGGTTCTAGGTTCAGCACAGTGTTCTGGTGTCAGTGATCTGATTGTTCAGATCAACTGATATTGGTTGATACAATTTAAGTTTAAAAGCATTGAGGGGTCTAGTGTGAAAATTTGATGAAACGTGGCCTTCAGATTGTGGTGTTGTGATCCAAGAGTATCCAGTCTGAAAATTCATGAAACGTGGTCCCTGGTAGAAGAGTGGAGTTTTTTGTATGCTGGCACCTACGTACTAGTAAACATATTGGCTAGTACAAGAGCTAGGGGGTTGTAGCTCCCTTCCAGTAGAAGTTGGAGAACGAGAGAAGGTTGTATCCTTCTGTAGTTAGAAGCTTGCATACTAGTATGAGTATGCACCAGTACAAGATTGTAAACAGATTTACTTATTATTAAAAGAAAACAGAAATGCCAGCAGTAGGTGGTTTTTACCCAATTTGGGTTTCCACCTTAAATCTTGGTGTTCATGTGTTTTGCTTATGTGTGATGCTTTATTCTTCTTTTACTGCACTGTCTAATAAATCTCTGATATATTGGTTTAAGCTCAACACATAATAAATTGTCTTATTCATAAGTTCTCTTCATATATGTTGGTTTCTTTAAGCACAGTCACGTGTACACACAAGTTCACTTCACTGAAGTAGCATATATAAATCTATTTGGGGAATACAATTATTGATCTGATAATACCGATTCACTCCCCTCTCAGTACTATTTCCAACAAATACTATATTGGGCCATCAAAGGAGGGAGAAAAACCTAGGAAAATAAAGCTCAATGAAATCTTGACGATTAAAGATGTTTGGTCAAATGAATCTTGTTTATATCAAGCAAAGATATGGTTTCTATTTAAACTATCAAGTGAGGCTCGATGAGATATCTTGGACGGGGACCAAGTTTGGATAGGGAAATTAAAATATATTTGTCATTTCCATACTATATCTCCATAAATAAGGGTGGTGCCAATGTTTAATAACCAAGGAAAGGTGTGATGAGAGGTGAGGGGATCAGTTAATAGGTAGTTTTTAGCTTTATATTTATTCTTTTTTATTGATTTTATCTTATTTTTGTTTAATTTTTATTTATTGAATTTTTTATTATAATAATATTTATTATTTTAATTATTTTATTTTATTTTTTATTTTTTATAGTTATTTTAATAATTTTAATTTTATTATAATCGCAATCATAATTTTGGGTGAACATGAATATTTTTGCTGCTAAGATTTGAGCATGCAATTTTGATCTAAGAATACAAAAATAAGTCATATGATGAGACAAGTTATGTCGATATAGAATAAGGGAATTAGGTAAGTAAAAACTCACAAAGGTAGCCTAATTCTAAAGAAGGTTGAATTTAGTGATAACACCCCCTCCACCCTCCTTCGTGAAGTTGAACTTCGATAGAGCTTCCAAAGAAAATCGTGGCCCAATGCGGTATGGCAGTATCATCTGCAACTATGAAATATTTCCTATTTACATCAAAAAATGGAACACTTGTTATAAACATTAACAATGTTGTTGAACTTATGGCCCTCATATCAGGGCTAGAAATTTCTCAGTCCCACATAATAACGAAGGGAATAATGGAAGGAGACTCCCAACTCATTGTGAACATGGTCCAAATAATTTAGAATGGCACTCTAGGACTCCCCTCTCAAGGTTACGTGTTGTCAATGCATTTAGAAGGACCTTTCAGCCCCAGGTGGGGTGCTTATAGAAACAAGTGGGTGGGGAGAAGGTGGGGGGGCTCATGGGCTATCACCATCCCACCAGTTCAAAGGACGGGAGAGCATAACAACATGGGCTTGTGATAAACTTAACATCCCTAGTTCTAATGCATGTGGGTTTTAATTTAGTCCAACCTATGGTTGGCTCATAATTATTTCTCATGTGTATTTCCTGTGAGTTAGGATTTCTCTCATGGGGTTTTCCAGTGGGCGAAGAATTTAACCATGGCTCAAAGTATTCTTGTTCAATCTCTATTTTTATTTGTAGCACTTGGTGGTCATCATAGCCTGACAATTTCGCCATCATGGACTTGTTACAATTAGCTTGTAACCTCCTATTCCCTTATTCCTTGGTGCTCCAATCAACGAAAAATTAGCCTCCCTAGTTTGACAAATTCCAATTCATGGAAGTTTCTCTATCCTTAACTTAATGGTATTGTATTGAAAATGGAAACTTCCTTTTTATTGGTAGTTTTCATTCCAATTCGTATTCACTTTCCTTCTGCAGGCCAGAGAGACTTCCTATCGCTCATGTGCTTAACCCTCTTCACCTCCAATTTTGTCTTTTGTGCTCCTGGAAATAGATTATGGGTGTAGCCTTACTAGTCTTATCCTAACACTTCATCCTCCTCTATTACTTTACCCCCTCCTTTGCACTTTAGTCTCATCCCCCTCCCCCCACCTTTTTCTTCCCTCTCTATTCTCCTATGATCATATCTATGCTTTGCCTACTCACTCAGCTTGGGACCTTCACACTATTATTGACCCTTTTTTTCTACCCTCTCTTGTAGTATTCCTCACCTTCACTGATGCATGTCACTAGTGGTATCCTTTGACTATAATTCTTTTGACGTTGAGTCTCTCTACTATGCACCTAAGACGTGGCACTCTCTTGTGACTTTTTTTGTTCTGTTACACAACCAACTCAAAAAATAGAAGAAGAGATAGATCAACGAATTAAAAATAAGCCTCTTCGAGGGGGAAACCTCCTTTACATTACACAAATGAATAATTATTGGATGATTCAAATGACAAAACCTCATTTATATATATAGGAGTCTAAGGGGTTACAATATAAACAAAGCCAACATAACAATAATAATGTGAGGGCACAACAATAACAATAGTGGGGTTTTATGGGGCACAATAATAACAATATGGGGACAACAAGGGCACAACAATAACAATAAGGGGCTACAATGATAATAATAATGGGGAAATCACTAGTATTATAGGGACCTAACATGCCCATCTCCTTCCAAACAATGTTTTCCTCAACGCTTGAGTAGTTTTGGATGCTTCTGTATAAACTTCTCATCCTCCAATATGGAATCTTCAGTGGGTAAGTTCTTCCACTTGATGAGATACTCTGAAATTGATCGATTTCATAGTTGTCCATTTCTTGTTTCTGTGATTGCTTTAGGTTCCAATATGATTTTTCCTTCCTCACCAAGTTCTATCAATATTGTTTGCACTGGGAGCTTGTCACCTATAACCTTATTTAAGCATGAAACATGGAAAAATAGGTGCACTCGGGAAGATGCAGGAAGCTCCAATTTGTATGCCATAGTAACAATATTTTGCAACACCTTGTACGGACCACAATACTTTGTTGATAATTTATTATCCTTCTTAGCTTGCTTGAGGGACATTTGTTTGTATGGTTGTATTCATAGAAATAATTATCACCTACATCAAAACTTATTTCACAAGGATGTTGATATGCCTATTGTTTCATTCTATCCTGCGCTAAAGTGAGGTTATCCTTTAAGAGTTGGAGAACCTATTATTGATGCTCGATGTGATTGTCCACTGCTTGAACCTTAGAATTTTCTCTTAAATATGTTGTGATGGGAGGTGGATGATATCCACAAAGTGCCATAAATTGGGTCATTTTTGCAATAGTTTGGAAGGAAGTGTTATACCACCATTCAGCCATAGGAAACCACTTGACCCATTTTGTTTGTTTATAAGATACAAAGTAACTAAGATATTCTTCCAAACATTTGTTCACTATCTCATTTTTCCCATCAGATTTAGCATGATATGATGATTTATGAGCCAACTGAGTACCCAAACAAGAAAATAATTATGTCCAAAAATTTCCAGTGAAAATGGGATCTTTATCGCTTACAAAAATCTTTGGGTTTCCATGTAGCTTTTGAATTATTTCCATAAATGCATTAGCAACTGTACTAGCTTTAAATGGATGAGATAATGCACAAAAGTGTGCATACTTGGTAAGTCTATCAACTACCATCATGATGACACTTTTCCTTTCGGACTTGGGTAAACCTGTGATAAAATCCATTGAAAACTCCCCCAAACGTTGACTTGGAATGGATAAAGGTTGTAATAGACCTGGGCTCTTAATTGTCTTAACTTTATTTTGTTGGAAAACTAGACATTCCACCACAAACTTTCGAATATCAGATTTAAGGCCATCCCAAAGACATTCCTTCTTAACCCTGTGGTAATATTTTTAAAGTCCCAAGTGCCCTCCTGAGGGAGAGGTGTGCAATTCTAGAAGAATCTTTTGTTTGAGTTGGGAATTCTTACAAAGGTATAAATGATATTTGTACCATAATGAATCTTTTTTCTAGCTAAATGTATTAGATGTAGTGGGATCTTAGTGCATCTTTTGAATGAGTGCCCACACTTCTCCATCTTTCTTCCATTCATCCCTTACTTCGTTTATCCAATATGGTTGGATGATAGAAATGGCACAAAGAAATGCTTTCACATCCTCATCCTTTCTTGAGAGTGCATCTACAACAACATTTTGCTTCCCTTTTTTGTAGATGATTTCAAAGTCATAACCCAACATCTTTGTGACCCATTTTTGCTGCTCTTCTGAAGATAATCTTTTTTCCAAAAAGTATTTAAGACTATCATGAACCATTTTTACCTTGAAGTGCCTTCCCATTAGGTAAGGTCGCCATTTCTTAAGTGCATGTAGTATCAACATTTCCTTCTCATAAATAGCTTTGTGTAAATACTTTCCTTTGATTGGACGACTTTCAAAAGCAATGGGTCTTCCTTCTTGTATTAAAATAGCACCAATTCCATTTCTTGAGGCATCACATTCCACAATAAAACAAATTTTGAAGTATGTCGTAGCTAAGACTGGTGCTTGGCACATTGCCTCTTTAAGATGTTCAAAGGCCTTTGTTGCTTCTACAGTCCAAGAAAATGCATCTTTCCTCGGTAATGTTGCTAGAGGTGCTACTATTTCCCCATAATTCTTAACAAACTTGCAATAATACCCTGTCAACCTGAGAAACCCTCGCTTATGCTTTATGGATGTGGGGATTTTCCATTCCTTAATGGCTTTAATTTTTCTAGGGTCTATCTTAACACCTTCATGAGATACAATATGACCTAGATATTCCACCTCTTGTACTCCAAAGAGACATTTAGAGGTGTTTGCATATAATTGTTTCTTCTCCAATAGTTTGAGAAACCTATCAACATGTTGAACGTGATCCTTCCAAGACTTGTTGTAGATTAGTATATCGTAAAAAAATACTAACACAAATTTTCTAAGGAAGGGTTTGAAAATGGAATTCATCAAACCTTGAAATGTAGAACGTGCATTAGTAAGGCCAAAAAGCATGACCAAAATTTCATAATGACCCTCATGAATTCTAAATGTTGCTTTTGGAATGTCTTCAGTCTTCATTCTAATTTCATGATATCCTGAATGAAGATCCATCTTGGTGAAGTAAATTTCTCCATGTAATTCATCCAATAATTCATCAATGATGGGAATGGGAAATTTATCTCTAAAAGTGAGCTTGTTGAGCTCCCTATAATTCAGACACATGCACTATGATCCATCCTTCTTGTGCACCAATACTACTGGAGAAGAGAAAGAACTTTGACTTGATTGAATTATACTAGCATCTAGAATTTCTGCAACCATATGTTCAATTTCACTCTTTTGGGCATAGGGATATCTGTAAGGCCTGATGTTTGGAGGAACACTTCTTGGAATCAAATGACTAGCATGATCATGACCACGAATAGGTGGGAGGCCTTTGGGGGTCTCAAACACCTTGGAATGATTGTCCAAGACTTTTTGGAGATCTAGAGAAATAGATGATTTCAATGTGGGAACCTCTAGTGAACATAATTGTGCAATTACACCCCATTGTTCTTTCTTTAGAAGATTTGTCATGCCATTAGGGCTGATTATTTTTCCTGGTTTCCTTGTGATACCTCTCAATTCAACTTCTTTTCCTTCTAAAAAAAATTCAAGATATGTTCTTCAAAATTAAAAGCTACCATACGCAAATATTGTAGCCATTGGACTCCTAGTACAACATCAGCACCACCCATTGGAATAGAAAGCATTGGAATATTCAATACATATTCTCCCATGGATAGCTTGATGTTATGGCACTTTCTAGAGAAATTTATGGTTCCTCCATTTACAACCATCACTTGACACTTTGGTGTTGGATATAGGAAGCAATTCAATTCCTTGGTTATCTTATAATGAATAAAATTATGGGTACTACCCAAATCAATCAACACTATTACCTTTTTCTTCTTGATATGTCCTTCTATCTTGAGAGTTTGAGGAGTGGTAATTCCTTCCAATGCATTACAAGATATGGTCGGATTCATTTCTTCTTTCTCTAGGGTTGATTATTGGTCTATATCCTCTTCTTTTGATGTTTCTTGTTCCTTTTCTTACTCCTCTTCACAATCTATGTAAAATAATTTCTTCTTGGCACATTTATGACCTTTAGTGTATTTTCTATCACAATTTTAACAAAGCCCTTTGTTTTTTTTTCTTCCAATTGTTGAGGTGTCAACCTTGTAGGTTGTGGAAGGCTAGGGGCAACAACACTTCCATCTTTATAGTTGTGAGTGGTATGTTGAGAAATGGCAACAAGAGAGTCTAGTTTAATTTTTCCTTGAATTAAACTAGAAATAAAATTCGAATTCTATTCTCATAGCAACTTAAAATAGTTAAATTAAGTTTATTAAACTTACTTAACTTAGGAAATTCGAGTTGGAAGTCTTTCTGTCGTCATGTGTATGTTCTCCCTACTTTTTAGGAGCCCAGTATGAGTTAATTGTGAGTTGTAAAATAGAAGACTCAATTTCATGATTCAGTTCAATTAAATTAGTTCTCAAAAGGATTGAGAGAAGTAATAGTGAGATAATAGTCATTGGTGTCACTAATGAACTCCACCAGTGCTACTCTAGTTAACTCAATATTTACTCATTAGAAACTCATGCATGTCGATTTTGAGAAAGAACTAATTGAGACTTGAGTGCAGGGACAATGTACTATTTGTTTTAGATTTTTCTGAGTTGCACTAACAATGCATGCATTCAAGAATTGATCCTTGAGTGATTGCATACTTTTTAGAGGTTTTATTTCCCTTTAAATGCAAGCTATCCTCTATAGGAATTACACATTGGAATAGATACTTTGAGATCTTGTGAAGAGGCTAAGATTTGGCCATGAGCTTTCTTATGAGTTGGAGATTGAATTTGATGAGTGTTGGGATTGTTCTAGAAGCATTGTAACTGCATCTTCATTTTCCGGATTAATACAAAATAGATAGTGGGGTTTTAAGCTATGGCTTTCCCTGGATATTTATTGTGTATGTGCCTTTGATTCTCTTCCTCTATTGATTATTGTTTGGTCAATGTTTATGGGATTCCTCTATAAAGAGGAGAAGTAGATTCTTGTCTCTTGCTTTAGCAAATTGAATTAGCTTGTGAATCTACGGGGTAATTCTACATGGTATCATAGCTAAGAATTGTATACTAGAGGTGAAAGTAGAATTTGCAATACATACTTTAGGATCGACAGATGGCATTCAATGAGTTGAGGCTTGAGTATGCCTTGGGAAGGAAACTCGAGTTTCATAGCCTGGAGGGATGGGATGGAGGTCGTGCTAAAGGAAAATGGCTTGTAGGAGTTTGTTGAACAAGCAATTCCTAAGCCAAGAATTACTCATGCATGGAACTTTGTTGAGTGAAGAAGTGTGTGGCAAAGACAAGGAGATAATTATTGAGGGAGTTTGAGATCATAATTTCTCAAGTCTCCATGGAGAGGAAACCCCGCATGCTATGGGGAAAACATTGACGGACTTGTATCAGAATAGCAGTGATCAAAGGAAGTTGGCACTGAAGGATAAACTTCATAAAATCAAGATGGAGAAAGATGAGATGATCCCAAAGTACTTGACCAAGTTCACTCAATGTCGGGATGAAATGGAAGTGTTGGAATCACAGTTGCCGAGGAGGATATAGTGAGCCTTGCTCTTCTTGGACTCCCAAAGAGTTGGCATAGTTATCAAGACTCTATCAATGGTCAGGAGAAGTTGCCAGATTGGGAATGACTATAGTCAGATTTGATGCAGAATGAGATCAAAAGGAAAATCAGGGATGGCACTTCATCAAAGACTGATGATGAAGAGAATTTTGCCTTAGCGATTAAGGCGAGGAAGGGGAAAGATAAAATTTCCCATTCCAAATAAGATTCTTATCGTGGAGGTAAGAAGAAGGACATGACGAAAGTTAAATTATTTCATTGTCACAAGATGAGACACTTTTCTACAAATTTTCCATTGAAGAAGTCCAAGGAGAAGTCCTTAGGAGGAGCGGCGAGTGAGGTTTTGGCCTCCCAATTAGAATTGAACTTTTACCTCATTGTATGCATGGTGTCTTCATGGTGTCTTCAATTATGGGAAGTGTCTGGTACTTATATAATGGAGCTTCTTTCCACATGACTGGCGAAAAAGAGTTATTCATTGAACTGGAGGAGAAAGATATCAAGATGCATATCTAGATGAGTGATGACGATAAGTATAGTGTTACTGGTGTGGGCACTATTACTTTTCAAAGGGAGCATGTAGCTCCACTCACCTTGAAGAATGTTATGCATGTACCAAGATTGACGAAGAACTTGGTATCCATTTCCATGCTTGAGGATAGAGGCTATGATGTGATATTTTAGAAAGGAAAGGCATTCCTTCGACACATAGGCACGAGTCAAGTAAAGAAGATAGGGATTATAGTTCAGAATATATATAAGGTAGAGGTAGAGGGTTGTGTTTATTTGAGTTCAAAAGTGGAAAATATGTTGATCTAGGATGTCGGAGAGTTGTGGCATAAGCGATTGGGCCACTTGCATCATGGGGCTTTGAAGATATTGCAAAAAATATCTACTAGTCTTCCCAAAGGTATGCTTAAGCAAGTTGAATCATGCAAGGGTTGTACTTTGGGAGAATACACCAAGTCTTCCTTTGGAGAAAGAGACAGTCAAGTAGAGTCTATTCTAGAGAGAATCCATTCAGATGTGTGTGGACCATTCTTGATAGCACCCACAACCAAACAAAAGTATTATGTTATATTTGTTGATGACTATTCTCATAAATGTTTGGTATTTTTTTATGCAGAAAAAAGGATAAAACTTTCACAATTTTTTGTGAGTTCAAATCATTAGTAGGGAAACAGTATGGAAATAATGTTAAAGCTCTATAGAGTGATAACGATGGTGAGTATGTCTCCAATGAGTTTAAGAACTTTTGTGCAGCGGAAGGGATTAAATGAGAGTTGACAGCACCCCATAACCCTCAACAAAATGGGGTTACCGAAAGGAAGAATAAGAGCATAGTAGGGGCAACAAGGGTGATGTTGCATCATAAGGGCCTACCACTACACTTGTGGGCTGAGGCATGCAACACAACGGTTTATGTTCAGAATCGTAGCCCACATCGGATACTTGAGATGAAGACACCAGAGGAGGCTTATTCCGGTAAGAGGCCAGATGTTGGTCACTTTAGGATCTTTGGGTCATTAGTTTATTTCGATGTGACCAACGATGCATGGAATAATATTGATCCAACAGTAGAGTTGGGGATATTTTTGGGGTACACTGATACACCCTAATGTTGACCAGTCGGATGCCAGTGGTTTGTAGGGATAACGAGTTCTATGAGGAGAAGGCCATGCGAGTATCCCTTGAGAGGGATCTTGAGCTACATGCGGATGAGGGGCTTTTAGCTCCTAAGGTTGAGGGGCCTCAGATTGATGTGGAGCAGCCACATGCAGAGGTTCGGAGAGTGGAGACATCTACTCAGGCAAAGTCTTCTAGAGAGGGAAAAAACCCCACTAGAGAGGCTAACAAATTGTTGGATGATGCACGGGAGAATGTGGGAGCATCCTCTTCCTAATACAAATAGAAGAGGTCACCAGAGAGGTGCACTAGATACATGGCACTTATGGGTGCATGTGTTGTTACAGAGCCATCTTCCTTTCAAGAAGCAATGTAGCAGCCGGTTTGGATTGATGTGATGGTGGGGTATTATGACCCATAGTTCGAAATAGTGTTTGGGATGTTGTCCTGAGACCAGAGGACAATTCAGTTGTGAGATCCCGTTGGATTTACAAGGTAAAGCAAGCTACAGATGGTAGTGCGGAGAAGCATAAGGCCAAATTTGTGGTTTGTGGCTTTTCACAGGTAGAGGGGATTGACAATGATGATACCTTTGCTCCTATTGCAAGGTACTCATTGATTAGATCTATTTTGGCACTATCAGCACAGATGGGTTGGAAGATTCATTATATGGATTCGAAGACTACCTTCCTTAATGCCATGATTGACGAAGAGGTGTACATAAAACAACCCGAACGTTTTGAAACCTTGGACCATGAGTCGCATGTGCGCTGACTCAAGAGAGCGTTCTATGGGCTTAAGAAAGCACCCCATTCTTGGTACACCAGGATAGATAGCTACTTGACTCAGTTGGGCTTCATGAAGAGTGAAGCGGATGCGAACTTATATCACATAGTGGTGGAAGCTAAGTTTTTGATCATCTGACAGGTGATGAGAATCTCATCAAATCTTGCAAGGAGGAGCTTGCAAGAGAGTTTGAGATGAAGGACATGGGACTCATGCATTACTTTTTGGCTTGGAGGTATGGGAGGGAGATGGGGATTTGTTTGTATCTCAGGGAAAGTATGCCAATGAGATACTCAGGAGATTCCGAATGGAGAGAAATGAACCCATGGAGACTCCTCTAGCTAGTAACTGGAGGAAGGAGGATTCTACTTTAGGGAAAGTAGCAGAAGCTATTGTTTACAGGCAGCTTGTGGGTTCACTTGTGTACTTGGTGAACACACGACTGGATATGTGTTATGCAATTAACCAACTTACTCAAGTGATGGTTAGGCCTACCAAGATGTATTAGAAGGCATAAAATAATGTATTGAGATACCTCATAGGCACTACTCAATTTGGGTTATGGTACAGATGGATAGAGGGTGTGAAGCTTCAAGTCTTCACCGATGTAGATTGGGCAGGGATTCCATCCGACAGGAAGAGCACATCAGGAGGAATCTTCAGTATTAGGTCAGCAACAATTTCTTGGTACAACAGGAAACAGAGATCAGTTGTACTCAGTTGAGCAAAGGTGTAGTACATGGCTACAAGTTAGGAAGCATGTGCGGCTACCTGGATGACGAAGATCATGTTTGGTTTTTTTGCTCAGAAATTGGATCCAACAGTGATTTATTGTGATAATCAAAGTTGTATCAAACTCTCTAAAAACCCAGTTTTTCATGATTGTTCCAAGCATATCGATATCCATTATCATCAACTCATAGATTGTGTATTGAGGCAAATCATGTTGTTAGATTGCATTCCCACGGAGGAGCAAGATGATGACATCTTAACAAATGCATTGTCAAGATGTAAATTTGAGTTTCACAGAGACAGGATAGGGGTAGTTGATAATCCCTTTCTTGTTGAGAGGGAGTGTTGAGAAATGGTAATAAGAGAGTCCAGTGTCATTTTCCCTTAAATTAAACTGAAAATTATGTTTGAATTATATTCTCATTGTAACTTAAAATAGTGAAATTAAGTTTATTAAACTTACTTAACTTAGGAAATTCGAGTTGGAAGTCCTTATGCCGTCATGTGTATGTTCTCCCAACTTTGTAGGAGTCCAGTATGAGTTAATTTTGAGTTGTAAAATAGAAGACTCAGTTTCATGAGTCAGTTTAGTTAAATTAGTTCTCAAATTGATTGAGAGAACTAATAGTGAGTTAACAGTCAGTGGCGTCACTAATGAAATCCACCAGTGCTACTCTAGTTAACTAAATATTCACTCATCAGAAACTCATGCATGTCGATTATGAGAAGGACCCAGTTGTGACTAGAGTGCAAGGACATTGTACTATTTGTTTTAGATTTTTCTTAGTTTCACTAATAGTGCATGCATTCAGGAACTGATCCTTGAGGGATCACGTAATTTTTAAAGGATTTATTTCCTTTTAAATAAAAATTATCCTCCATAGGAATTACGCTTTGGAATAGAGACTTGGACAGCTTGTGAAGAGGCTAAGCTTTGGCCTTCAGCTCTCTAATGAGTTGGAGATTGAATTTGTTGAGTGTTGGGATTGTTCTAGAGAGAAAAAGCATTGTAATTTCATCTTGATTTTCCAGATTAATACAAAATAGATAATGGGGTTTTGATTTTTGGCTTTCCCTGGATATTTATTGTGTTATGTGCCTTTGATTCTCTTCCTCTATTGATTATTTTTTTATTGATGTTTATGGTCTTCTTTTGTAAAGAGTAGAAGTAGATTCTTGTCTCTTGCTTTAGAAAATTGCATTAGCTTGTGAATCTATAGGATTTTATACATGGTAGGCTTCCTTATTTGCCATAATGTTTCTTTAATTTTTTCTTGCTAATCTGAATTTCTTCTCCAATGAATCAAGATCCCATAGGTGAACCTCATGTTGGATGTTATCCTTTAAAGTCCCTATGAACACATAAATCTTATGCTCCTCTGGAATATTATTTACCCTTATATTCAATTTTTGGAAGTTCTCAATGTGCTCCACCATTGAACCCTTTTGTTTGATATTTATTAATTGGCTAAAGAAGGTGTTGCTCTTTGTATCCTCATAATTCTCTATCATTTCCTCCGTAAAATTTGTCCAAGTGACAATTTGTTTACAAGAGCAAAGCCATCAATACCATACAAACTGATTAGGTTCCAAATATATAGTTGCAATGTGTATCTTTTGTATGTTTTGCACATTATGGAGATCGAAATATTGTTCCATATGTAGTATCCATGTTACGTGATCCTTATCTTTGTAACGTGGTGGGTCTTCATTCCAACATTATAGTCTATGAAATCATTATTGACATTTCTTTTGTTCCCTTCATGAGTTTCCTCTACTACCTTTTCACCATTAGGAAGCATTTCTTGTAGCAACTTTGTCAGACCTTCCATGTCTTTCTTCAAATTGTCAATGTTGTCTTTCTTCAAATCATGATTAACATTTATTTTGTTCTCATCATGAGTTTCCTCTACTACCTTTTCGCCATTAGGAATCATTTCTTTTAGAAACTTTGTCAAACCATCCTTACAACCATCCATGTCTTTCTTCAAATATTTGATGTTGCCTTTGATTTTTGCTTCTATACCATTGATTTCATTCTTCAAACCATCCATATTATCTTATGTTACTTTTCGTGAGAATGAAATTTGTTGCACTTGGTCTCATAATTTTGATATATCATGTTGCATTTCTTCCTCTTCTTCATGTTTCATAGTAGAGCTTTTGGTTTTTTTACTAGGTGTTGTCATTCTATTTCTTCAGGGAATCAACCAGTGATAATTTTCTTCACTATGACCTTTTAATCACTTCAAACTAATTTTTTAAACAAAGCTTATGTAAATTTTTAAAAAGACTACACACCTTTTTTCTCTTTGTAGGAGCTTGATATTGAATCTATTATATCTCTATAATTTTGGGTTTCCAAGGTTTGAAATTAAGTCTTATGGTAGCCATTTGTCTCCTCTTTCCAACCCCACAAGTCTAATAAAGATTGGATTTTCCAAGAAGGAGTTATGCACAAGCATCCACAATGACCTGATTATAGACTAGTTCAGTAGAGCAAACTTTTACAAAGTGTCACTTATATGTTTTTCAACCTTAGGCCTTGAAAATGATACCCAACAAACTGCCATCCATCTTATTTATGCCACTTGTTACGAAATATGAATCTGATGCTAAGAGAGAAGGTTATGACAATTTTCCCAAAGTCACCTGTTTCAGATGGAATTTGGAATCCTGAAGAAACCCTAATTTCCTTGTTTCATATCTCCTAAAATATAGCGAGAAACAATATGAAATTCAAGAAAAACATTCATCACGATTTCGTCTTAAATGAATTTTTTTTTATCTTTTTAATACTCATATAAAAAATTGTAGCGAAACCCTAGAATCCAAAGATTTGATACCAAATGTTATGCACCCAGCTCACAACATAGAAGAAGAGATAGATCAATGAATTCAAAATAAGCCTCTTCGAGGGAAGAACCTTCTTTAAATTACACAAATGAATAATTCTTGGATGATTCAAATGAAAAAACATCCTTTCTATATAAAGGATTCTAAGGGGTCACAATATAAGAACATCCAACATAACAATAATAATGTAAGGGCACAACAATAACAATAGGGGGCTTCTATGGGGCACAATAATAACAATATGTGGACAACAAGGGCACAATAATAACAATAAGGGGCTACAATGACAATAATAATGGGGGAATCACTAGTATTATAGGGACCTAACATGCTCCTTCCTCTCCTCCTAGTGATTATATTTTTCCCAACTCTAACCCCTCCACCATGCCTCATTAGCATGACTATGTTCGGATGGGAGAAACCTATTATAAGGAGTGGGCCCATAAGTGAAACACATGTATCCATCATCATCTAGAGGAAGTTGCCTCCCATTTTCATGACCTCACAACGAGCCCCATCCAAGAAGAGCTAACCCATGCTAAGGGAGAAAGCTCCTCCCATAGAATTCAACTCTCATACATAGAGGTTCTTGTTGACCTGGAATATTTGGTAGCATGCATTGCGCACACTCGTGACTGATTTCATTAGTATATGCAGACAACTGATCTTTATTGGCACATGAAGCTTATCTTAGGGAAACCCTATTAAACTGGCATGAACATTGGGCAAACGTCCTCCATTCCCTTGAGCATTGGCACCATCACATGAAGGACCTAGACCAATGGATTGAGTACATAGAGTATAATTTCAAAATACATCCCTTAACTAGAGGCACCACTAGAGACAATAAAGATCCCATCCATGTTGTTTCCATGGATCAGTCAATAGACTTATAAAACATATAAATGTATCCTTTATATAAGCAATTGACAACAATCTGGCACATATACAATAGTTTAAACATCGTAAGGAATGACCATAATATCCATATAAACAATTTTTTATTCATTTTTCAAAATTCCATGTGAATATTATTCAAACAAATGATCACTTATTAAAATCCAAATCCAAATGAAATCCTTATATACCTAGAATCCTTCATCTTATGACCATGATTTTGTTTATCAGAGAGAGAAGTAACAAATATTGAATGAATTTGCAGTCTTCTTATATAATATGACCAAAATATCAAGACTTTGGCACTCTTATCTTTGACTAAACCTTTGTAAACTATTGTAGTAACCCAATACTATGGAAAAATGAATAAGGCTCGATATACATTTAAATATCCACAACTAATTTGTATTGAAGTCTTATTCACATCTCATAAAAGATTTGATTTGCATTGGAATAAAATGAAGCTCATGTGAGGATATCAAATATGCTCAAGAAGGAATTGGAAACTACATTGTATTCCCTCTTTGCCCCTTCATTTCTGATAATTTTCAAATCGATTTCTTTCATAAAAGGCATAGTGTAAACCTGTAGGGTTTGATTGGTATTCATACATTTTAATTTTCACATGTGTAATATAATTAGAGATATAACTAACAATATTCATACGCCCACAAACAATCATGCTTTGAACATGGGATTTCCACATTATTCTCTATTACAAATTATACATATAAATAAATCAAATAGTTAATCATTTATACATTAATATAGAGACCAAAAACTCATTGCCTTATCCAAATAACAAGTTTATTAATAGATATAAATGTACAAAATTGGATTCACTAATCGTATTAATTTACTAAAATCAAAGTATGTACATTAGATCCTACTTCTACTTCTTGGTGTAATTACACATATATTCTAGGCCTTCGTTTGCCTAAGCCACCTCTCCCTAACATTCTCATAGGTTTACAATATATAAATTGGAATAAAATCTACCAAATCTACTTAGATCCGTAATATCCTCAACTCAATCCCAATTCTCTCTCTCTTATCCCTAAGATCCCTCTAGATCCCTAAAATATGTTAATAAGAGAAATTTAATTACAAACTTATAGTTATCAATAAAACCAACCCCATCTTACATAAACACTTCTAGAATTCCTTAAGAGCATAGGAAACTACAACGATTTCAATTTAGGGAACCCACTCTCTTATTAAATCCTAAGATCTCCTAAGGTGTGATCACAATGTTTGACTTGGGATTTATTCTCTTGCATAAAACTTCCAAGGTAAATAATTTCATAACCTCCTAGTCATGTGTCTTTAATGACTTCCTTCTTCATAGACCCCATATTTTGTTCTACTGGACACTTGTTTGATTATGTTGTTATCATGTAACTTCTCCATGTTGTATATTTACCATGCAAGCATATGTACCTTCAGTTAATTGTTTTTTGGTGTCTTTCCCATAAATATTGTGCTCCCATAATTAAATATATTCTAAATGTGGTCATAATGCATTCAATTCAAAATCTGGCTTTGTCCTTAGTTGGTCCATATCCCTGCCCTATAATTCTTGTTTTATTTTTACATAAAAACTAAATATGGTTGATGTCATTTCTCCACCCTTTGCATTCTTTAACTTTATTCTAGTAAATCAACTATTTTTATTGGTATCCCATATCTCAAAATACATGTCATTATCTCCACATGTATATAAAATAATCACATTCAAGAAAATATTTCTTTCATCGTCCTATAGGTGATCCTTTTCAAACAGAAATTTTTTACCACTTCATCTCATTGTTGTCATTTTCTATATGCCACAGTGGTCTGCCACCCTCTCTATACATGTATCCTTTTGAACCATTTTTTCTTCTACAACTTGTTGACTTCACACTTAACCTTCAACCCTTTTATTCTTTTCCATGAAAATACTTTTCTCATCATTTCCTTACTCTAGTATAAGACTATTATCTTCCATTTCATTTGTTGAAATATTTTTTTTATGTCCTCTCCCGTGTATTCACAATGAAATTCTTCAACCTTTATATAGTCTTCACAAATCTTGGTCTTTGTCAACCAATATTCGTCAGCAAAAATTATTAATACTACATTTGAATGATGTCTAACTATTTCTCTATCCTCATATCTTTTGCTATCATAAACTCTCTAAGGTTTCTCTCTTTCTTTTTCAGAACATATTTCTACCCATGCACTCTAGAATCCCATTCATTAAACATTACTTTGATAATTTCTTGATGTGGAATTTTTTTTAAATATTTTCTTCCTCCATACCATTTTTTACAAATTTGTTAGACACTTAGCTATCTTCGCCATTCCTCTTTCTTTTCCATGAAATCATACCTCCTTCCAACTCTAGAGACTAACTTATTATAGAAAATTGTTTTTTCCACTAATCTACAAAGTCTCCTTCACAACCATCAAAATGACTATTAATACCATAAGAATAACTACTACAAACATTTGTTGATATTCCTTGTTGTCTGCTACAAATATGTAGTTGACTATATCATTTTTACACTTATTATTTGGAATTATCTTTTCCTTTGAAATTTATTGGTTATAATTTGCACCATCAGTCTCCTTTCTGCTTGCACAAAAAACCTCCTTCTCTTCATTTCCATGTTATGTATACTTCTTTCCATCCTTTGTAAACTTATCTTTGGAATCTTGGTTGTCTCCTTATTTTCCTTTCCTCATGGCTTCCTATGGATTTTCTAAAATATTTTTGGTTGAATTCTACTTATGAAATTCTTTATTGTATTTCAAGACAATTTTCTTCTCTTCATTTTCCATCATATGGTTATTTTCATTAAATAAAATCATAAAACGATATAGTCATTACCTCATCCTATACCTTTGCTTATTCTACTTGGCCATATTCTGAAAATCTACAAATCATTTTATTATTTCTCTAATGTTTTTTAAGCTCCTTGGCTCTTTCCTTCTATCTGTCTAGGATTTCTTTGTTGATCCTTTTCCAATTTTTTTCTTGCAATTAAGTTGTGCCTAGCTTTCATCTCCTTCAATACTGATGCAGGAGCATCCGAACTTAGCCAACAATGTGATTGTATGTTCACATGTTGTGTCTAACATGAGATGAATTTCATTAACCTGAGTGGTCAAAGTCATTTTTAGTAGAGAGGGTTGGACCTCTCGAAAATGATCTTTACTTCATTATTGTAATAATTAGAATATTGTATTATTTTTAGACTAAGAGATAAGTTGTTAGTATAGGTTTGTAACAGATCTTGAGAATAGAGATTTAATTATTAGATTGATTAAAATAGGGATCGAGTTGTTAATGCAGTTAGGATAGGATTTGATTCATAAAAGAGAAAAAGAATGTAATGATAGAGATTAGATGATAGAGATAGAGTGTGTTAGCGAGAGTTTGAGTGATGGAGATACGGTTTGAGATTGAACGGATGTCATACAATTTGTTGTAATCTAGCCAAGAGGCCAAGACTCTGTAATTTACATTTTGTTGAATAAATGATTAAGTGTGGTGTTGTGTGTTAATCCTGATGCAGAAGTTCATTCATATTTATGTATTTATGTTCTGGACTTAATCAGGTATTTTCCACTGTTTAAACGCCTTATTCATAAATCACTGTAAATTAGTGTTAAAGGTTAATATTGTTGTTAAGCACTAAACCTTTCCCTAAAGCACCTTTATTAAAATTATGCATTAAGCACGTGGGTTGTACTTGCTAAGTGGGAAGCATTTCTCGTGCATCAAAAAGGAGGTAAAAGGTATTGTTCCAACTCTATGTGATTAACCTTAGTGGCCGACACATAGCTGAGGAAAACCACTTTTCTCACACGCTTTCGATTCGATATCGACCGCGCAATAATACGCACGAGATTGCACGACAATCGTTCGATTGGACGAGTCACTTCAACGGTGGAGATCATCCAGCTAGTTTGCGAGCAGACAACACAATATCCATTGGATTTGGGGAAGTGAGATCAATGGTGCAAATTGAAGCACTCGGTCTGTGGAAAAGTCAAGGTGGGACCAGCAGTGATTGATCAGGATAAGCGGGACCCTTAGAAGGAAAACACACTCACAGAACCTATTTAAGTGAAACTGATTGGCTATAAATTTAACCATTAGTATAATTAAATACTACCACCTCATTCTTGTCAACCTCTTGTGTCATTTTGGTATCATAGCAGAGAGATTAAGTTTTGCTATAGCAAACATGCCACAGAGGAGAGGAGATAGCATAGTTCGGGGGAGACTTGTAGCAAATGCAGTTATGTTGGATGATATCTGGAGTCTATGTACAAGGATGGATACAATGGAGACTGCTCATAGGAGAGCAACTGATGAACGAGATGCTAGTGCAACAGAAGAATGTTCTGAGGAAGAAGAATAGAACAAAAGTGAAGTTGCCAAAGTTCTCAAGGTGTTGGACAAAGCAAGTGGAAGACCAAAGATGGAAATACCTTTGTATGATGGGAATCTCAATGTAGAAGAGTTCATGGACTGGATCATTTCATTAGACAAGTATTTTGACTATGAGGAGGAGATTGATGACAAAAAGAACGTGAAATTTGCAGTTACCAGATTGAAGGGTCATGCAGCTATCTGGTGGGATGAATTACAAACATCCAAAGCAAGAAAAGGGAAGTATAAGATCAAACAATGGGATAAAATGGTAGGTAAATTAAAAGCTAATTATATGTCAAAAGATTATCAGTTAAATCTTTTCGAACAGTTACATAATTTGAGGCAAAAAAGGATGACTGCCAAAGAATACACAAAAGAGTTTTATAAGCTGAACATTAGAGAAGGACATGTAGAGGATGATCAAGAGAAGGTAGTCAGGTATATTAATGGCTTGAGATACGAAATACAAGATAAAATCAGCCTACTAAGTCCGAAGACAATTTAGTATGCCTAACAAGTAGCTTTGAAGGAAGAAGAGAAGATATTGAGGAAACAAAATCAAAGGAATAGAGAGAAGAGTTTAGCAAGAGGTAGAGGAACTACTAAACCAAGATTTCAGCACCATTAGAGTAAATTAGGAAGTTTAAGTAGTAGACCACCACAAAGAGGATACTTTAGTAGAGGAATATTTGCACCCAGAGGAAGAGGCCGAGGAAAATAAATTCAGTGTTATACATGTGGAGAATGGGGACATGGATCATGGGACTGTCCTCAAATAAAGCAACAAATCAGAGAAATGTGAATGTGACTGAGGCAAAGGAAGAAAAACCTTAAATTGAAAACAAGGAAGAATCACCTGAAGAACGAGAATCTTTTTTGTTGAAAAGGATATTTCTTAAGGCAGAGAAAGAGACAGGAGAACCATCTTAGAGAAAGAGTTTATTCATAACTAAATGCAAGTCCAAGGGAAAATGTTGCAAAGTGATAATTGAGAGTGGAAGCACTGATAACCTTGTTTCTACAGAAATGGTGGACAAGTTAGGACTAGTGAAAACAGTACATCATACTCCTTAAAAAGTATCATGACTCCCAAAAGGACATTAGCTTATTGTGACAGAACAATGCAAGGTAGATATACGTATTGGTACTTATAAGGATGTGGTATTGTGTGATGTAATGCCAATGGATGTATTCCATTTGTTGTTGGGAAGACCTTCAAAGTTTGATCAGAAATATATTCATGATGGAAGAAGAAATACTTACACTCTAGAGAAGGATGGAAATAAACACGCACTGCTGCCATTGAAGGATGAAGTAGGCAAAGAAGCGCCTGGAAGCAGTGTTATACTAATGAGTGGGAAAGAATTGATGCAAGAAGTCAAGAAGGATGAACAGATGCATTTTGCTATCATAAGGAGACCTAAGGTAATTTAACTTCCACAAACTTAGATGATTTACTTGAAGAAATCAAAACTTTGTTGAATGATTGTGCTAACGTTATTGTGGATGAGCTACCAAATGGATTACCACCAATCAGGAGTATTAGTCATCACATTGATCTAATACCTGGAGCAAGTTTTCCAAAAAAAACAGCGTATAGATTAACTCCTCAAGGGAATGTAGAAGTTGGAAGACAAGTGCAAGAACTGATGGATAAGGGATTGATCAGAGAGAGTATTATTCCATGTGCTATACCAACGATACTTAGTCCAAAGAAAGGTGGTGAATGGCATATGTGTACAGATTCCAAAGCCATAAAAAATATTACTATCAGGTATATATTTCTTTTACCATGTATGGATGATTTGATGGATTGTTTAAGTGGGTCAGAGTATTTTACTATGATAGACCTGAAAAGTGGATATTGTCAAATAAGGATTAGAAAGGGAGATGAATGGAAGACTGCATTTAAAACAAATAGTGGGTTGTATGAGTGGTTAGTGATACCTTTTGGACTCACTAATGCACCTATCAAATTAATGAGATTAATGAATGAAGTCTTGAAGGAATATGTAGGCAAGTTTGTCATTTTTTATCTTGATGATATTCTAGTTTTCAGTAGAGGAAAAGAAGAACACCTAGAGCATCTTAAGTTGGTTTTAAGAACTCTACAGAAAGAGAAACTGCTGATAAATTTGAAGAAATGTAGTTTCATGAAAGAAGAATTAATCTATTTGGGATTTGTATATTCTAAAGAAGGTTTGAAAATGGATCCAGAGAAAGTCCAAGCAATTTGGAGCTAGCCTACTCTAAGAAACATATTTGAGGTAAGAAGCTTTCATGGTCTTGCAAGTTTTATAGAAAAATTATCAGAAGTTTTAGTCAGATTTGTGCACCCATTATTGAAAAAATCAAAGAGACTAATCAGCCATTCAAGTGGAAAGAAGTAGCTGACTAAAATTTTAATTTTTTGAAGAAGAAAATCATAGAGAAACGAGTTTTAGCTTTACCTGATTTTGGAAAAGTATTTCAAGCTGAAACTGATGCTAATGGAGTTGTAATTGGAGCAGTTTTGAGTCAGGGATAGAGACCAATAGCCTACTTTAGTGAGAAACTAAATGAAACTAAGAATAAGTATTATTCTTATGATAAATAATTTTATGCTATTGTGAAAGCTTTAAAAAAATGGAGACATTATCTGCTACAAAAGGAGTTTGTATTGTATTCTGACAATCATGCATTACAGTTCATAAACAACCAGCCAAAATTGAACCAGAAACATGCCAAGTGGGTAGATTTTTAACAGAGTTTTACTTTGTGATAAAACACATAAGTGGTAATTTGAACAAAGTTTTTGATGCTCTAAGCAGAGTAAATTCATTGTACAAAAATTAAAAGTTGGTGTTGTAGTATTTGAAGAAATGGTTAATATGTATAAAGATGATGCAGAATTCAAATATATTTATGCAGTTGTACAAAATCAAATAATTCATAATAGAATTCAGTGGTTATATTATCTTATCCAAGGAGGTTTATTGTTTAAAGGTAACAAATTGTGCATTCCCAAATGTTCTATGAGGGAAAACATAATCAAGGAGAAACATAGTGGAGGATTATCTGGTCACTTTGGACAAGACAAAACCTTTGCTCAGGTAAATGATTTTTACTATTGGCCAAAGATGCAAACTAATGTTAAGAAATTTGTTGAGAAGTGTAAGATATGTCAGCATGCTAAGGGGAGAAGCCAAAATATAGGATTATACTAGCCATTACCAATACCAGACCAACCATGGGATGCAGTTAGTATGTATTTTGTTTTGGGATTACCTAGAACTCAAAGAGGGAATCATTCCATTTATGTTGTGGTAGATAGATTTTCCAAAATGGCACATTTTGTTGCATGTCAAAAGACTAGTGATGCAACACATATTGCTAATCTATTCTTTTAAAATTTGTAAGGTTACATGGATGACTATAAGTATTGTGTATAATAGGGATACAAAGTTGTTGGGCATTTTTGGAGAACTCTTTAGAAGAAACTAGGTGCCAACCTTAGTTTCAGTTCAGCATATCACCCTCAAATAGATGGATAGACCAAAGCGGTAGACAAAATCTTGGGAAACATATTGAGAAGTTTAGTGTATCAAAATCCTAAGCAGTGGGATTTAGCACTTGCTCAAGCTGAGTTTTCTTATAATGACACTCCAAACCTAAGTACTAGAATGAGTCCATTTCAGATTGTTTTTGGAATGAATTCAAGAGGTGTGTATGAACTCAGAAATTTGGGTAAACAGGAGACAAGAAGTGCAAAAGCTGGAGAGTTTGTAGAGCAGATGTAGACACTAACAAGAAGATGTCAAAGATAGGTTGCAGGAAAGTAGTGGAAAATACAAACAGAGATTTGATATGAAAAGGAGAAAAAAATAATTCCAAGTGGGAGATCTAGTGATGGTATCCTTGAGAAAAGAAAGATTTCTTGTTGGGACTTATAATAAACTAAAGATGAAAAAGATAGGGCCATGCAGAATTGTGAAGAATTTTTCAACTACTGGATTGGAATATCACCTATCTTGAATGTTGCAAATTTGTATCCATACAAGCAGACAGTGTCAGAGCTATAGAAGGAACCTGTAGGAGATGAAGTTCAAACTTTAAACTGGGAAGAAAAAATGCCAAAGACATTCAAGAAAGAGGTGGAAGTTGTTTTGGAGAAAAGATTATCCAAAAGAACCAGAGGATGGGTTTATTTTCAATACTTAGTCAAATGGAAGGGAAAGCCATTGGAGGATGCTAGTTGGTTAATAGCAACAGAGTTGCAGAAGTATGGAGTAAACCCTTAAAGTTTGATGAAGGATTATTTTCTTCCCCGAGAGTCTGATGCAAGAGCATCCGGACTTAGCTAGCAATGTGATTGTATGTTCACATGTTGTGGCTAACATGAGATGAATTTCATTGACCTGAGTGGTCAAAGTCAGTTTTAGTAGAGAGGGTTGGACCTCTCGAAAATGATCTTTGCTTCATTATTATAATAATTAGAATATCATATTATTTTTAGACTAAGAGATAATTTGTTAGTATAGGTGTGTAATAGAGCTTGAGAATAGAGATTTAATTAAGAAAATGAATTCAGATATTCCACAGTGTTCATCTTTTATTGTCGACGTTTTGAGTCTAGACTAAGACTCATCATCAAGACTGATGATGAATCTTGGTCTAGACTCTAAATGTCGACAAATAAAAGATGAACACTGTGGAATATGTGAATTTAGTTTCTCAAAACGACACCATAGAAATCTACAAACCATTAGAGATTTAATTGTTAGATTGATTAAAATAGGGATCGAGTTGTTAATGCAGTTAGGATAGGATTTGATTAATACAAGAGAAAATGAACATAATAATAGAAATTAGATGATTGAGATAGAGTGTGTAAGAGATATTTTGAGTGACAGAGATAGGTTTTGAGATTGAGTAGAGGTCAGAAAAACTGTTGTAATCGAGTCGAGAGGGCCAAGACTCTGTAATTTATATTTTTTTGAATAAATTATTAAGTGTGGTGTTGCATTGTAATCTTGGTGCAAAAGTTCATTCATATCTGTGTATCAGCATTCTGGACTTAACTATGTATTTTCCTCTATTTAAACTCTTTATTCATATATCACCGTAAATTAGTGTTCAAGGATAATATTGTGGTTAAGCACTAAACCTTTCCCTAAAGCACCTTTATTAAAATTATGCATTAAGCACGTGGGTTGTATTTTCTAAGCGGGAAGCAGTTTCTCGTGTGCCTGAAAGGAGGTAAATGGTATTGTTCCAAGTCTGCACAATTAACCTTAGCAGCCGACACGTAGCCGAGGAAAAACACTTTTCTCGTGCACTCTCAATTTGATATCGACCATGCAAGAGTCCGCACGAGATTATGCAACAGTCATTCGATCGGACGGGTCACTTCGACAATGGAGATTGTCCAGCTAATTTACGAGTGGACGACATGATATCCATTGGATCTGGGGAAGCAAGATCAATGGTGTAGTTTGAAGCACTCAGTCTGTGGAAAATTCAAGGTGGGACTGGCGGTGATTAGTCAGGATAAGCAGGACCCTTATAAGGAAAACACATGCACAGAACTTGTTTAAGCGCAGCTAGTTGGTTATAAAGTTAACCATTATTCTAATTAAAGACTACCACCTCATTCTCGTCAAGCTCCTATGTCAAATATCTACATACATATACTAATATTTAGTCTTAAAAACATGAGACTCTTTTATCTCTTGATATGCCTCAAGCATCTCTTCATTTTCCCCACAATCATCATCTTCACCAAATATTGTTCCTTGTTGTGGTTCACAAATGTGAAATTATTTTCCTTCATTCATGGATCTTTGTCCATATGTAGTTCTTGTCAACATTTCATATGTTTTGATAAAATAAATATTTCTTCACATAAACTTCTTTGCATACAAATGCACAATGGGCCATTTGACCTCCTTCTTTAATTTCGATCCACGTCTCTGATATTTTGCAATTTTCTTATGTACCAAGTTCACCATGAAACTGAGTTATTCCTTCAACTCATTGATCTCCCTATTCACTTTCTCATAATTCATCTTCTTTTTTCCCACTACCTCGACATCTTCTCTCATATCGTTGTGGCTTCCTTTCTTTGTACTCTTTACATGACTATTCATATTCATCATATTCTATTTTTAATGTGAGATTATTCATGCTCAATTGTGAGCTGCAAATAAGCCTCTATTGTAAAATGTATGTTTTACCTTACTACAATACCTTACCAATCTTTTGTCTTGAACATTTCATTTTGGTATCCTTTGATCTTCTCCTTTGGAACCTCCTGAGTCTTCTTTGCTTTTATTTAGGTTTTTTCACTCTACTCACTTCCCTTAACAATTATACACATAATATTGTCATGGAACTCTCTCAGAAAACTTCTTTTGACAATTCTACCCACAATAGAAATTGTGGAATTGTTTCAACAACTTCTCCCCAACTGCAGTTGGAATTTGTTCCTCTAGCTTTCTCTATTACACTACCTTTGTTGTAAGGGTTTATGCCACAAATCCTCTTTTATATTGCTACTATTTCTTAATTAAAACATTATATCAAATTTAAGTCATAAAAATTCCATTCTCTTGCATACCTCATCAGATCTACTTCTTCAACTTAACTTTGAGTTGTCTCCTCAAATATATGGAACTACTTCTTTATCCCAAGCTCTTCTAATTCCAATTAAAAGTTGCCATAGCTTCCTCCTACTATGAGAATCTTTCTACCACAAGCTTATATTCTTTCTTAACATATTCACCTACTCTTCTTCGTCTATCATAACTTCTATAACTATAGGGTTGTCACAATTTCTTGTTGTTTCTTGCAAACAAATACAATATTTTGAATTAATTAAAAAATACAAGTTCAATGTTTACTTGCCTAATTTCATACATATTTGGTTCTTCACTAATCTAGTACCATCTTTTCTTATTTTCTTCTATTCCAATCAGAATTGGTTGATTTTTTATTTATTTCCTTAAAGAAATCAAGCTTATCCTGCTCTGGTACCACTTGATATAGAGGGAATTCTTTTGAAGCCATAAATATGTAAAATATTTACAAGGCCTTCAAATCTAATGCAGCGGTTCGAGTTTGGCACATTTCTTACATGTATACACTAATGGAAATAATACTAATATGGCGGGGGTGAATCAGTATTATCAAATCAAACAATTTTTCATTTCCATACTCAGATTCATATACGCTACTTCAGTTAATGGAACCTGCGTGTATATGCAACTGTGTCTAATGCAACTAGCATATATCTAGTCAACTTATCATTCAGTTAATCCATTAAATGTTGATATTTAGTTAGTGCATCAGAACTTTATTAACCATATGAACAGTAAACAGGTGCAGTAAAACAGAAAAAATAATCACACACAAGAAGCACACATGAACACCATGATGTAAGGTGGAAACCCAATGTGGGTGAAAACCACCTCTTGTAATTCGTCTCTATCTTCTTTTAATAAGAAACTTCTTTTTACAATATTTCTGTACTGGTGCAACCTTATACCAGTATGCAGGCTTCTACTTACAGAAGGTTACAACCTCCTCTTGTTTTCCAGCTTCTCCTGGAAGGGAGCTACAACCCCCTTAGCTCTTGTACTAGCCGATCCTTTTAATAGCACATAGGCACTGGCATACAAAATTCTCCAACCTTCACTCGTTTTCCAACTACTACTGGAAGGGAGCTACAACCCCCTTAGCTCTTGTACTAGCTGATGTACTAGTACGTAGGTGCCAACTTACAAAAGGCTACAACCTTCTCTTTCTTCCTCCAGGTGCGATGTTTCATAAATTTTTAGATTGGATGCTCCTCAAGAAAAACACCATAATCTAAAGGCAACATTTCATCCAATTTTCATACTGGACCCATCAATATCATTGAAGCACACAATCAATCAACACTAGCATCATCAATCTCTGAATCACCCAATACTGAATCACTGAAACCCTATCAACAAACTGCAGTCACCAGAACATAGAGTAGAACACAGAACTCTGCAACAATGTTCAGATCTAACTATATCATCAAGAATCATGCATCAAAGTGCATACGCTACTTGGAAGAGCCGAACTATCATGTATACGCAACTTCATCAAAGCGAACAAGCGTATATGTTATTAATTACTTACTTATAACTTTGTTGGACTTCTTGACTTCAAACATACCTAGATCATTACATATACAAGGATAATACATATGTTAGCAACCAGATCTAGTCCATTAGATCACATAAAGATAATTCATTATGATCCTGATCCATTATAGATCTCATCCATCAACGCTGAAGCTAAACATAATTAACCAATTTGAATATGCAGAATACCGACACCAGTAAATAGTCATCAAAACTTCATCAACAAACAGAACCACCTGTAACTTCAAACATCATAGCTCATATGGTATGCGCTACTTAGATGTATCTAATCTACGTATGTATGAGCTTTTATCATAGTCAACTAGCGTATACATCTGTAAATATTCATTCATGATTTGCAGCTATTCCAAACTTGAGTTATACCCTGATCATAATATTTACAAAACATTACATGCGTCAGTATATAGATCTAGAATAAACATGATCAAACCGTATAGAGATGATTCATTCTAAGCCATTAGATCCTGATCTATCCTTAGATCTTGTTCTCCATCAACCGTTGAGATTCCTCCTTAGCTCAGATCAAGAAAGGCATCATGAACCCATAACCTGCATACTGGATCTCATACTTCATCAGATATTCAAGACTTACTCCGTGCATTTTCCTAATGATCTTCTCCTCCTTTTATAGTTTTAGGCCTTTACTCAATACCATGGTCCAAAACCACTTAGAACCAATACCTTAGACCAAATACCTGGGATCAACATGTCGGACAAGATACCTTGGACGAATACCATGGATCACAATACCATGGTCCAAATACCATGGATCAAAACCAAATGTACACACCTTTCCTTGCATGAGAGTGTGTGTATATGTATACGCACCTTTTGGTCAGCTAACCCGCGTGTATACGTTGCTTTATCAAGGGTAACCTACGTATATCTCTTTTCCTTCATTCTGTGAGCCTGAGTTCTGATTTGTCATCTTAGTAAGTTGCCATCAAGGACAACACCTGTATCATAATGCCAACAATCTCCCCCTTTGGACTTGATGGAAAAGTTATCTTGCCAGATTGAGAACTACCATCTTAATGAGTTGTCATTCCTTTGAGTTGCCCTACATCCCATGTCTTCTGCCACATTTGATATCTCTTATGTAGATTCATCTAGTTATATATTAGTGAGTTATTCTATTATAAGTGGGTTTCCATCAAGTACAACACATGCATCATAATGCCAACAATCTCCCCCCTTTGGACTTGATTGCAACAACCATACCAAGTCACTCTCCCCCTTTGACATCAAGGGAAAAGGGCGAACCAAGATATTCTCTTCCTTGATATACATTTTGCTTTCCATACTCCCCCTGAGTACCTGCTAAAATATCTGATTGAGCTCCCCCTTTGTATATGCCAAGATGTACCAATCTATCCATGCTCCCTCTGAGTGTAAGCAAGGTCTGCAAAAAGATGTTCTACAAGAAGAACATGATTCTATCATAAATGACCTTCCTATCACCAAATACTCATACATACATCCATCTCCCAACCAAGTGGGGATATACCAATATTGACTCATCCACCCAACTAAGTGGGGATACACTAGATACCAATTGTTTATACATGACTTAAATATTACATCATCCTTCCCATGCATATTGGGGGTACAAATTAAATCATATGACCAAAAGGGATTCATCAAATGACTACAATAGATAGAGACAAACTATTACATCATGAGTCATGATATGACCTTTATTTGACATTTATAACAGAGACCAAACATTTAAATAAGACCATGAGAGTCATTAGCAACTATCATACATAATGTATGATTTGCTCCATAAGCATCTGTCAACAACATCTAGACTAGCAACCTGTATATGTCCATTAGTGTATAAGTCATCAACCTATAACAAGGTATGTCTGCATATAGATATCAACTCATCCTTTTGAACAAAATTCTGCATATGGCATACATAATCATTCACATTATATCATATGTGAAAAACACCATAGCCATCTCATCAACATCAAGATCTGCATGATCTTATATATCATCCAAGTATCATCACTTGGTAACATCTGCATCAATCAACATATGTAAGCATCAACCTATCATCATATAGGTAAGAACTCATCATCATCATGTCTCCAACAATGCAACTTTGAGTAATCATCCATGCATCCAGCATACTATATATAGCACTATGTATCTTGAGCTCAAGATCTTTTGTCAAGACTTCTTGATATCATCAACAACAACAATCCTCATCCATGTGAGTTCTAAGAACTATAGGAATCCTGCATCATAACTATATTATATGTTGACAGCAACATATGAGTGACTCATCATCAAGTAATGAAATTGTGCATTCAAGCTTTGTACTTCTCCTCATCCTTATAAAGATCACCATGTAAACACCATATATGCATCATCAGAGAATCAGCCACAAATCTGATCTGAACACCAACTATGTAACCCCAAGAATCATATGAGATTTTTTCATGGAAAAACCATAACCATATCATAGCAAGATGTATCACTTAGCCATATAAGCATGATCACCAATGACTACTAACCATAATGCCAACAATGCATTATTAAAAGCATATGCTCCCCCTGAACCTGTGCCATCTTGTTTATTCTCAGATCTTATAATGCATATATCAACAAGAAGTATCAAGGCATCATTAGGTTCAAAACACTTCTAAACATCTTAAAAGTATCAAGACATTTCCACACATTATCAACAAATTGTAACCATTATCAAACAGAGCAAATAATGAACTGAATCATATCAGACCCTTTTCTTGAGCCTGTCCCACTGCTTTTCTCAAACTAACATATACGTGACTATACAGAGTCTAACTCATGTAAATACGTGACTTCTCTTTATGAAACTTGCATATGAGATTGATAACACTGAAGGTTTACACTTTCAGCTTCCTCTGAGTCTCTTATGTCTGTACATTGTGCTATGCCACATCTTTCAAATTTTGCTTCCTTCTTCTTCCATATCTTCAAGTGTGACGATGTTTTCTCCTTTTGGTATGGTGTCCGTACTTTGTTCCTGATTCCTTTGCTATATGTCCCAGTTTGTTACATGCATAACATCTTACATTTTTCATATTCATTTTGTAGCAGTCAACAGCTTTGTGACCAAACATATTGCAAGAAAAACAATATCCCTTAAAGTACCTGGAACATCATGATCTTTCTGTGTGATGGTCTTGAACGATTCTACTTCTGCATATGGCTGCAACATGTCCAAGATTATGACATACATAACATTCAACATTATTCATCGGAGGAGTAAAAGATTTTCTTTGAAGAATTTCTTTCCTTGGTTGTTGATGGGATTGACCTCTCATCTCCTTTTTGAGTATTTTAGATTGTGCATTAGAGTTCCTTATCTTATTTTGTGAACTAGATTCACCTTCAACAAATTCATGAAAACCAAGACTAGTTTTGATAGCAGGAGACCTTTGACTACTAAGAATATCATCGAAGATCTTAGTACTATCTTGAAATCGTAAGAGCTTATCCTTTTCTTCTAAGTTATCTTTAGAATATTTACCTCAACCTGATGTTGTTCCTCCTTTTCACGATACTACTTCTTCATGTTTTCTTCAGCTTTTCTTCCTTCTTCCAATTGATGTCTTAATTCAAGAACTTCGTTTTCTTGTTTTTCAAGAGCTTGGAGTAGTTCTTTATTCTGCTTATTTGATTCTTAAATATCTTCTTTTAGCAAGAGGATCATAGCTTCAAGCCTTTCATAGTAACTGGATCTTTCTCTGAGTTTCTTGATTGTTGTGCTCCTTTCATTTACTTCATTTCTTAATGATGTTAATTCATCCTGCACCTTTTGAAATTGATCTTCCTTTTCCTTAAATAGCTTCCTTACCCTGTTTCCTTCCTCTAGTTGAGCTTTTAGATTGGTAACTTCTTCTTTGGAGATACATTCCCTTTTGTGCAATAGATCTTGTTGATCTCATTTTTTCTGTAAGCCTTTTAAATTTTGCCTCTATTTGATATCTTTCTTTCTCACCTGTAAGAGAAAATTCAGTTGTTTTGCTATCACTTTCATCATCTTTAAATGGATGGAGAAATGTTTCACTAGAGGATAACAAATTCATACCTAATAGTTCTTTTGCTTGTACATCCTCGTTCTGAAGTGATTATGAATCTGAAGTGTTTCTTCCACATATTCCCCAATTGATTCTCCCACTATCATAGTTCCTTTGAGATGTCTTCTTCTTTTGAGGCACTTTCTTCTTAAGCTTCTTTCCCATTGTTCTACGGATCTCCTTCAAGCAATCAAGCTTCTACCAAACGACCTACTCTGATACCAATTGTTGGAAATAATACTGAGAGGGGGGGTGGGGGGGTGAATCAGTATTGTCAAATCAAACACTTTTTCATTTCCATACTCAGATTCATATACGCTACTTCAGTTAATGGAACCTGCGTGTATACACAACTGTGTCTAATGCAGCTAGCGTATATCCAGTAAACTTATGATTCACTTAATCCATTAAATATTGATCTTTAGTTAGTGCATCAGAACTTTATTAACCATATGAACAGTAAACAAGTGCAGTAAAATAGAATAGGTCATCACACACAAGAAGCACACATGAACACCATGATGTAAGGTGGAAACCCAATGTGGGTGAAAACCACCTGCTGCAATTCATCTCTATCTTCTTTTAATAAGAAACTTCTTTTTATAATATTTTTGTACTGATGTAGCCTTATACCAGTATGCAGGCTTCTACCTGCAGAAGGTTACAACCTCCTCTCGTTTTCCAGCTTCTCCTGGAAAGGAACTACAACCCCCTTAGCTCTTGTGCTTGCCGATCCTTTTACTAGTATGTAGGCGTCGGCATACAGAATGCTCCAACCTTCACTCATTTTCTAGCTACTACTGGAAGGAGCTACAACCCCCTTTGCTCTTGTACTAGCTAATGTACTAGTATGTAAGTGCCGACCTACAAAAGGCTACAACCTTCTCTTTGTTCCTCCAGGTACCACGTTTCATAAATTCTTAGACTAGATATGCCTGAAGCACAACACCATAATATGAAGGCCACGTTTCATCCAATTTTCATACTGGACCCATCAATATCATTGAAGCACACAATCAATCAACACTAACATCATCAATCTCTAAATCACCCAATATTGAATCACTGAAACCCTGTCAACAAACTGCAGTCACCAGAACACAGAGCAGAACACATCACTCTGCAACAATGTTCAGATCTAACTATATCATCAAAAATCATGCATAAAAGTACATAAGCTACTTGGAAGAGCCAAACCAGTGTGTATACGCAACTTCACCAAAGCGAACCAGTGTATATGTCATTGATTACTTACTTATAACTTCGTTGCACTTCCTGACTTCAGACATACCTAGATCATTACATATGCAAGGATAATACGTATGTTAGCAACCAGATCTAGTCCATTAGATGACATAAAGATAAGTCATTATGATCCTGATCCATTATAGATCTCATCCATCAACACTGAAGCTAAACATAATCAACCAATTTGAATATGCAGAATACTGACACCAGTAAACAGTCATCAAAACTTCATCAACAACCAGAACCACCTGTAACTTAAAACATCATAGCTTATATGGTATATGCTACTTAGATGTATCTAACCTGTGTATGTACGTGCTTTTATCATAGTCAACCAACGTATACATCTGTAAATATTCATTCATTATTTGCGGCTATTCCAAACTTGAGTTATACACAAATCATAATATTTGTGGAACATTACATGCGTCAGTATATAGATCTAGAATAAACATGATTAAACTGTATAGAGATGATTCATTCCAAGCCATTAGATCCTGATCTATCCTTAGATCTTGTTCTCCATCAACCGCTGAGATTCCTCCTTAGCTCAGATCAAGCAAGGCATCATGAACCCATAACCTACATAATGGATTTCATACTTCATCAGATATTCGAGACTTATGTAACAGCCCAAAATACGAATATCTAATTAACTTAATAAAATGTCTAACAGCCCAAAATACGAATATCTAATTAACTTAATAAAATGTGTAACAGCCCAAAATACGAATATCTAATTAACTTAATAAAATGTGTAACAGCCCAAAATACGAATATCTAATTAACTTATTAACATTAAATTTAAACACTTACCTGAGCTTACTTGTGGTAGAAATAGGCTTACCGCAACAGGGTTTTGGGGACGACTCTCCTCCCAACCGTAGGCTCAATTGCGCAGGATTATGCTACAACTGGCCACCCCCGAGCCCTCAATCAATGACTATTGCCAGTATTTCTAAGTCTTGGTCTACCATTCTCCCAAGAGAATGCAAGATAGAACCTCCCAATGATGGACCCCCTCCATCCTCCTCACCATTCATTAAATAGAACAAAGCCTTGGAAGGGGAACCACATGCACACCCTCCATGTGTCCCTTGGAGGGGGAACCACATGCACACCCTCCATTTGTCCCTCATGCACACCCTCCATGTGTCCCACATGCACACCCTCCATGTGTCTGCATGCTACTTTTCTCTACTTTCCTTTGATTTTATTTCTTAAATATGGTTATTACTATTTTTTTTTTTTTTATTACTTAGTTCTTTTTATATAATTTTTAATATCATTTATCATTTATTATTCTTTATTATTTATTATCAAGTGATTTATTTATTATTCTTTATTGTTTATTTATTTATTATTATTCATTATTTATATTATTTATTTATTATTTTTATTTTTTATTATTATTTATTATTTATTATTAAGGGAGGGATATTACATTTGCTCAAGGATTTGGTGGTCTCTCTCACTAAAATCCCAACAAAATCTTAGTGATGGATATAGTTGTTGATATTCCTCCAAAATTTGGCATGCTTTTATCAAGGTCCTAGTCTGCAAAGTTGAAGGGTACTCTACATATGGACATGTCATATGCCACAATTCATGTTTTTGGATAGCCAAGGAGATTCTATAGAGAAACATTGATGAAGTACATGGTAAGTGGCAAGGAAAGGCCTAATAACCATCCTAATTATTTATTTCATTTTGATATGGATTATTTCATATTATATAACGATTTTTGTTTGGAGGAAGACAATCAAAATAGGGACAACATATCAGAGGAGAATGAAGGTGAATTGCAGGGAACAAAATCAGAACATAAAGAAGATGACGATGGCCTCTGGAACATAGATTTTGATGGAGAAGTCAGTAAAGAAGGGGTTGGATCTAGTGTGTGGATAATGAGCCCAAAGGTGGACAAGTCAAGGTTATGTTCTTACAAATTATCTTTTGACTACACAAACAATGTGGTTGAGTATGAAGCATTGATTTTGGGATTGCATACTTTGAAAGACTTGGGAGCAAAGAGGATTGAAGTTCATGGAAATTTGGTGTTGATTATCAATTATATTAAAGGTGTGTATCAAACAAAACACCCTAGGATGAGGGCTTACAGGAATTTTGTCCTAGAAATTCTGCAATTGTTTTGAGAATATGATTTATCTGTGATTCCTAGAGAGAAAAATATGATAGTTGATGCAGTTTCCACCTCAGTTAGTGTGTTTAAGATTCCTATATATCCCAATAGTAAGTATGAAATAGAATTTGAACATAGACCAACAGTCCCAGACAATGTAAAATATTGGCAAGTTCTCAAAGATGACAAGCAACTTGAAAAAATTGCAAATGACTAAGGAATTTTCCAATTTGTGCATAGATGAGGAAACTTGTTTTGATGAGGATGAACAGCAGGTCTTGGATTCAGATTTAGATGATTTTAAAAATCAAATGACTGGTATGGAGGTTACACAATTTAAGAACACAATTCCGAAAGGGTTAGTTCCGCTTGAGAAGTTATTTGACCAGAATGATGTGGCAAAATCCCAAAGTAGTTCTTATTGAAACTGAAGTAGAAGACTGCATATAGGGACAAAATAGCAGCTTAAGATTGTTAAACTTTCAAGATCCTTAACACCTAAAGACAAACATAAATACCTTGATCTCATGAAAGAATACTCAAATATTTTTTCATGGGGATATGAGGACCTCAAAGTATATGACAAGAGCATCATTCGACGTACAATTCCAATCAAACAAGATCAAAAGCCTTTTAAACAAAGGTAGAGAAGAACTAATCCCTTGTTGATACCACTTATTGAAAAAGCAATGAGAAATTTGTTTGATGCAAAAATTATTGTTAGTTTAAGGTTTTCAAAATGGCTTTCTAATTTGGTCCCTCTAAGGAAGAACGCTAGTGAGGTAAGGCTTTGTACTGATTTTAGAAACCTCAACAGGGTGTCTTTAAAGGAAAATTACCCCTTTCCTATGATGGAATATATACTGCAAAAGGTGGTTGTCTCAAAGAGGATGTATATGCTTGATGGTTTCTTAGGATATAATCAGATCTTAGCGCATCCTAATGACCAGGAAAAGACATCTTTCATCACTCCATGGGGCACCTTCATGTATGCCAAAATTCCCTTTGGACTAATAAATGCAGGGGCCATGGATATTTCATTTGATGATGAAAGAGATAAGTTCATTTTGGTTTATCTTCATGATATCACTATATTTTCAAAATCTGATTTTGATCATTTACAGCGTTTAAGACATATTTTTGAAAAGTGAAGGAGGTTTGGCATATTGTTAATTTTAGGTATGTTCTATGCTTAGAGAAATTTACTTCAATTTTTCATTTAGATAAATATCAATTCCATATTAGTTATCACATTTAGCATGATAGTAAAATGTAGATAGAACATAAACATATTGCACTCACTTTTAGTTTTTTTTTTCTTTTACTTTTTAAGGATTTTAATCTTATCCTACTATCTCCATTCTTTTATCTATCCTTAATTTTCTTTGGGCTTCATTTATTTTAATCACAATTTAAATCTATTTTTGTTTTTTCTTGCTCTCTTTTTTATTTTAATATCTATTTTAATAATTTTTAATTAATTATTAATAAATTATTTATATTCACAAAGGTTAATTTTTTACAAATTTTTATTCAAAAATATATTGATCAATTTATTGTTCAAATAGTTTTGATTTTAATAATAATTTATTATTTTTACTAAATATTTATATTAGTTAATTATTAATAATTTATATGAAGAGAATTTTTCCCCTAATAATTATATAAAAGAAAATATTTTTTAAAAAATGAGAAATTAGGCATCAAAGATATAAAAAATATATTTACTAACTATTAAAATATACCATTAGTCTTGATTGAAAATTTATTATTTATTAATTAAATGTATATTTTCAATATAAATAAAAAATAGATATCTCGATATAATGAATAAATTAAATTTATTATTATTAATATATTGTTTTAATATAAGGAAAATTCCTAAAATAAAACAATGATAAGTTCAAATTTAATGGATCCACCCTAAACTCTTCATTGTGGTTTTAATTTTCAAGGCTTCATATTAATTGTTTCGATGGGTCTGCATAGGTAATTATTGTGCTGGTTTGCTATGAACTTTGTAATCAAAATCGCCTCCTGAGATTTGATTCCGTCAATTCCGTAACGGGATTTTGCATTCCTTGGTCAGCGCATCGTGAATATTTTGATCACGGGATTTGCACGCATTAAGCATCATGCCCTGGTTGGAGAGCACCATCCCCGCCCTTCGATATTCGACGACTGAAGGTGAGTCTAGCGGCCGAGCCTCGGTGGTCACCCTCGTATATCGGTAAATTCTCCTACATCGGTAATAATTTATGGAGTTGTCTATAATGCGACTTTTTGGAGATTCCGGTGACGGAATCCGGCAGAAGAAATGAGGTTAAATCTTGATTTTTAGCAGTTAAAATGGTTTTTTAACTGTATATTTGGATTCAGCGCCCTGAAAAACTCCTGGGAGCCATTGATTGTGCAGAAACTAGCTATCAAACATGAGATTCCAATGAATTGCTGCCGGATTTTGACCGGAAAATCCGCCATAAAGGCTTTCAAAAAGTCGCGTTATAGACTACTGCATAATTTATGGGTCTTCCCCGATTGACAGATTCTGACATTGTTCAACAGTAGAATAGTAATCTCCCGCATTACGTGGCCGTAATTAAAAAATAAATATTGAATTTTCAAATTATGTTTTATATATATATTAAAAGAATAAAATAAAAATTTAATTTTAGGAAATTAAAACTCCAAGATATTAATATTTTAAAATTAATTAAATGTTTAAAATATTTATAAAAATGTAAAAGAGATTGAAAATGGTTTTTTGGGTTAAATTTTGTTAAAAATATTGTAGAGTTTTTTAAAAATTATTTAATTTGTAAAGTTTAAGTGTTTATAGGTTCTATTTATGTATTGAAAAGTCTATTTAAAACCCCAAAAAAATATATAATTTTGTTCAAAATTATATTCTTAAATTCAAAGAAAAAATCATTGTCTATTAGTTAGATTTGTTTTATATATATATGAAAGAATAGTTTAGAAAAATTAAAAATTATATAGTTAATATAAATATGTCGTAAGATGTTTCCCTTCGAAAAGAACTTTCCTCTCAGATTACGTATACATTCTTGTGCCCCTTGATTTAGATGTTAGACGATTAAAATAATTTGAGGCATCCAATTCATTCGATCGATATTAAATTAGTTACAAATTTAGTTAGAAGACTCCGAGGAGGAATGCGAAGGTATTTGTCCAATCATCTTGATCCCAGGGTTGATCTCAAGTTCCGCCAACAAGTAAACAGCAATGGCGTCAAAGGTGCTTATTTTCGTCAACTTCATTTTCAATCTCATTGCTTTCAGCTTTGCAGTGGCCACAGAGTGTAGGAGGAGCACTAGAGTCATGACTCCACACAAGTATGATGAGGCAACTTTCTGTGTGTGCAATTCAGACATCTCTACTTGGTATGGAGTCGAGGCATTTTTCTTTCTTTTGGTGAGCTAGGCTCTTGTCCTGGCCTTCACCAGGTGCATGTGCTGCAGAAGCATTCTCAAACCTGGCGGATCTCACACATGGGTGATCATATTATGTTTTATTTGTTGGATAACGTTCTTGATTGTCGAGGCGTGTTTCATAGCAAAGGTGACGAGGAATGCCTACCATACAAAATATAGTGGTAGATTTGGTATGGGTGACTTGTATTGTGAGACGCTGGGAAAGGGGGTATTTGTTGTCAGGGTTGACAGAAGCCTTTGAAGAGATCAAAGAAGCTTCCATTATTCGAAATTGTGAAAGGAAAAATATGGACATATAAGAAATCAATTTTCACTGATAACTTTTTGGGGTCATGCTCATTGCTACAGACGATGTCATGGTCAGCATGAGAAAGAGCTCTAGTATGGGAAATCTCGATCATCACTATTCACTTTACAATGTCAATCACTATTCTAGGACAAGCAAATGTGGATCTGTAGATTAGGATGGGTATTTGTCTAATGGATTTGTTCATTATTCCAGCAACGCACACGAGAGGAAGAAAGGTGTGGGTGGGGTCAAATCACATCCTTGGAAGCCAAAATTCTTCCTTCAATTCTCAATCTCAACGGTACTATTTGTTTGCCTTTGGTAGATTTGGATTTGTTGTGATTGGTTGTTGGTTTGGTTTCACCAGTTAGGTTTTGTGGTTTTGTTATTGTTTGATTACAACTAACACATTGCAAACCTATATAGCCTCTGTTTGATATGGTCCTTAAGGTTGCATATCTCGGATTCCATAGTCATTTTTATGTGAACTCTTCTTAGCAACCTAGATGCATACTCCTGGTTTAAATGATCTGTAATAATGTCTCTATTCAATGTGCCCAAAGGTTCCTTGGTTTAAATGCTCAGTATTACTGTTCATATTCAATGTTCCCTATATATCCTTTGTATTGAAGTTGATATTCAAATTTCCCAATGAATCCCATGTATAAATGTCCATGTGCTCATGCCTTCTGGGATTTTCATGAACTCGTTAAGATATGGAAGGATGCTCTGCACTGTTTTGTTGTCGACTTTCATTAAATTGCACCTAAGTTAGCCATCAACAACATGTAATTTGTGCATGTATTCACATAACAGTGTAATTACAGTGCAGTCATGCTAGAAAAAATATTTGTTACCAACTTTTTTTCAAAGCCGCTATCCACTTTGACAAAATAAATCATGTGTGGGACTTTTCTCTCTTCCAGTTGGATTGAGAAGTTGATCAAATTGCTCAATTTTTTGTGGAGTTACATCATAATATTGCACTCATAATACCTCAGTCCTTGAATTTCTTGCTTGATGTCCTAGAGGTCCCTCTCAATAATCTTTAGTCTCTGCAATACCTTCTCAACCCCCTTTTCTATCCCAACAATGGTAGGAGACACAGACCCATCTTCATTTTCTTCTTCTTCATCATCATTCTGAGCACTTTGACAAATGGGGATGGCATTAGTTGATGGCACATCTAGCTCAACAAAGAGCTTATAAAGATTGTGATATCGTCTTTACAATACATCCCTAAATTCTTACTCTCCAAGAAGGTCCCTTGTGTAGTTGAATCCGACCCCTAAGATGATAGACCTTCCTTCAACAAAAAACACTCTAGGTATGCTGATAGTTATGTATGTTTACTAGAACTGAGAGTAGCTCTTGC
Organism: Pinus taeda; assembly: GCA_000404065.3. Lineage (NCBI taxonomy): Eukaryota > Viridiplantae > Streptophyta > Pinopsida > Pinales > Pinaceae > Pinus > Pinus taeda. Next base: position 66,133 of record APFE030981470.1, read on the forward strand.
TTCATATACTCTACCAAAACAAATTGGTCCTTCCTATACTTTGGTGGTACAAGGTCCTACATACATTGTGGCCTTAAAATAACTTGAACTGATAGTACCCCTTGGAAACTCACATATGATGCACAGAGTCTTAGAATGCTTTCAACAACAACTTGGTTCAAAACTTTAAGAGTTTCACTAAGGTCTTGTGATGAGCAAGCCAATATATCAATATAGTAGCCCATTTCGCTCCGAGTTCAACTCGGATGTCAATGCCATTGATGACTATTGAGATGAGGTTCTTCTCAAGTTTGTAAGTGGCAGTTTGTCCGTTACCTGACCCCAAGATTTTGTTGTAGAGGTGCACTCGTGACAGATAAAAAAGGTGGCCATAAAAATGAGATAAGGTGCAAATCAAATTATTAGATATTGATATCAAATATATCGAAAGGAATTAATTGTTATGAATGATATCTAGTTTCATAAACAATAATATGGAATTTGATATTGTTCCTTGTATCTCACTCGACTCATTCTTCAATGATGGGCACTCTTCTATGGAACCGACATAGTAAGGTAGTCGAACAACAAAACCATAGGTAAGAAAAAAGGATGATAGGTAGGGGCAATTTGGGATATAATATCGCTGTCTAATGCCAAAGTGAAGAATTTCCTAATGCAAGTTTCAAATTCCATTCTTGGTAGCAACAACAACACTATTGTGGTATCCTATAACCAAAGCAACTACCATTTGGACCTTATGTCTTGAGGGAAATATAGATTATGTAAGCTAAGCTACCGATGGATATTCATGCCTGGTCAACTACTTTGAGGCTTGAGATCTATTCATATCTACTCTAGGTAATATACTGTAATGGAGATACTGAGTCTAGACAACTTGGTGGTATTTTGATATCATTTATAGGAAAGGATTTTCCCATTATGCATCTACATGTAATGCTAGTATGTATTGCAAATAGAAAAAGGGTTCTTACTTGAATTTCTTGAATGTGAGTTTGCACCATTCTTTTATAAATCTTCTAACTGTCCTCAACTATTTCTATATCCTGGTCTCTTCAGCCACTGACAAGTTGGTTTAGAGAATACATGCCAGTTGTGATGAATACAACATTCCTTGGGGCTTAAATTTTCAGCAATCCCAACTGTTGGACACCAATATTGATTACAAACTGCAAAATCAATTATGATTTTCATTTCTCTAAATTTCTCGTAGTGGGGCATGTTTTCTTTGAGTTTTGTTATATCAGAAGCTTTCCAAACAAATAATTTCTTTCCATGTGGGTTCCATGGTTCTTTGAGGTGTAGCCAATTTAAATTCGTAAATTCCAAGATTTGAGTCATTTACTTAGTTTCTGTTGGTTCACTGGGAAGGTTTGGCTCATGGAAACCATAGAGTTTCATTTGTATCCTAAAACCTCTTTCCGTAGAGAGAAATCCTAATCATTTTTGGTCAGTTGTGACAAATTAAATGACTATCATTTCACATTAAAAGGCAAAAAGTATGAAAAGTGGTATTTTCCTCCCTACCAATATTCATTGTAATGTCAATTTTGATAGACTAAACAGAAGGAAATTTTTCAAAGATGAGATCCAGAGAGTGGAGAATAACTGATTGTGGGCTAGTAACTAGTTGATAAGTTTCATTGAGGTGAATTAAAAGATGGGTGGAGAGTGTGGACAAGCCATAACTAATTGAAAATAATATGTTTTTGGTTATGTTTTCTTCATTCCATAGAAGGATTTTATGGTTCATTCCAACTATTTGTTAGTAGAATTTGATCTAGATTGTATCCTGTTGGATTTCTAAAGATTCCATTTTCATAGGGAAATGAAGGAAAATCCGTGGCTATTGGCAAAGTAGCCATCTATGAAATTTCTCCAATAGTTTTTCTATTTCAAACATGGAAGGCTTGTAATGTAGTCCCGATGATGAAGGAGAATTCAAGAAAATTCTAAGAGGCTTAAATATTGCTTTACAAAGAGAGATATGAGAGTTAATTATCAGGATAGATTCCAAGTTGGTCATTGAAAAATTGTTGGATAATTAGAGTGAATCATATGGAAGCATTCATTTTGTTGCTTGATGCATTTCTTGTGTTCCCTGCCTTCCATGAACAAAGGGATATGTTGGAGGCATAAGCATTGTATCCCCATTTGCGTGTAATAGTCATTAATTTACCTAGGCAAACAGATAAGTAGACAAACATGGGGGCATGATTACATAATGGCTCACACTATTTAAGTAGAAGCTCTTTCTTACAATCTTGAATCAGTTTTCCTTAAATGGATAAGTGGGTGAATCTAACATATTATGCCTTCCACCCCAGGGAATATGATATCCAACTTCAACTCTATTCGAGGTTGAGCAATAAATAGGACATGAGATCTATGATATTTAGAATAAATTAGTCATGTCTCCTATTCTTCTCAAAGATAAAGAGACTCCAGTTTGACTATTTTCATTCTGTATTTTTAAATATTAAAATCAAAGGGTCATACGTGCAACCTTGGGAAGAATTCAGGAGTTTGATTTGAATCATTGCACTCAAAATGGCGTCCAGTGTAGAGTAGCTTGATCCACCTAGCTGCAATGTTTGTGGCTTCTACCAACCTTCTTGTAGTATTGCAGGTATGAAAAGCTTCGAATTGTGATTGTGAGGATCTTGTTCATAACAATGTTCTAGTTTCAACATCATGCTCACAAGGTCACTTGGGTGCACATTCTAAAAAATTATGAGACCAAATCCGAGTACTGAACCCTATAAATATTATCTTAAAATAAACTCCAACTCTTTTCTAGTTGTAAAGCCCCTTTGTTGTCGATTTAAAGTAGATTTACCTTTGTTGTTCAGTCTTACTAGATGTCCAAGTACTTCCTCAAAAAACCACTCACAGTCGACTGTGATGAAATCAAGCTCTTCAAAATAGATGATTTCTCCAACTTTATGCAAAGAGTATGCTATGGCTCTTCGCCTCTCTTCAAACTTTGTGGGGTCATCATAGTGAGACTATATTCTTAGTTATGGAATATTTGTTTCACATAGTTGAAAAAACTCTTCCCATCTCATAACTGGCTTGTTGTAATGCTCAGATTTCCAATTGAACAAAAACACTCTTAATTCATTGGTAAATTTTGGGAACCCTTTCTAAAATTGTTTTGGTTGTTTGCTGCACATGATGAGAACCCTTATTTAGTAAACCAGATGACATTGCATCCATTGTATATACGGTTGGGGATAATTCAAAAAAGGTAGTGAAACGATCCTCAAGCCTGTAAACGCATTGGACCATTGATAAGTAAAATTCTAAAGTTTCAGAAGTTTTATCAATATGAGTGAAAACAACTATGACATGAGTGAGCAAGGATTTTGCTCTTCTGGAATTGGAAACAATAAATCTTAGCCAATATACTATTCCTTCTTCAAGTTCTTGAAGCTTTTTGGAATGTTTGTTGTCTAGTTTTCTGAACATGTGGAAAATTATGAGAAAGAAAGATGGGCTCCCAGGACCAGGGAACATGAGATAATGAAAAGAATGGAACTTATTCTGACCTGCAAGGTCCCAAATTGACATTCTAGTATCATCATCTTCCAAGACCTTGATTTTGTTACATTGAGTTCTTGTGATGGGTTCAACTGGGTTCAAAAGAGTTTTTATTTGGTCTACTGATGGAAGCTTGGCTTGAGCAAAACTCTACAATATGGAATTATATAGATTTGTTTTACCTGCAACCAAAATTACAGGTATTGGTCACTTGAATTGGAAAAATTAATCTTGGTTGTCCAATTTATCATGGAATACCTAATAATATTCATAACAAGGATAAGTCATCTAAATTTAGAAACTATAAAATTTTCTTACTCGTATGAATTTTGAAAATATTAAAACTATTTTTAGGTCATATTTTACTTGATTCCAAATAATGGATAATCTTCCTCATGGTCATTGCATGATCGAACTATTTATCTATCTATAGTTGTTTTTAAGTATTATATATAATAATTATCATTCTCCTCATTGAATATTTCCACAATATATAGAAGCAGTTTTGATCGTTTCCTTTACCTTTGTGTATAGTGAGAAATTGATTAAGGTTGAATAGGGAAAGTCATAAATCTTGCCTACAAATTTTTGTCCACAGAGGAAAACTCTAGCAGTTTTGGGCACTTTCATGGTCATGTCTTCCAGAAATCAATATGTGGCTCAACATTGGCATTTTTCCAAGCCGTTGGTGAACACGATCAATTCTAATAGAGGCTTCAAGCCATGGATTAACCTACAATGTATCCATAATTGCTTCAAGTATTGCATCTCCTGCACTTCTTTACATCCCTTTAAAGACAGGGACTTCAAAGTTGCAATTATTTGATGAAATCAGTTGTGCCCATGCTACAATCATCATTTATAGTGAATTTTAGCAAACTCTAGTTTGTGGAGATCATCTACACCAATGCACTTACACCAGAACTACCCATTATAGTCTGAGGTCCCCCAATGGAAAAAAAATCCAGAGAAGTATTTTCTTGAGGTTGGCCTGGTTTGAATCTATAAGAGGACAAAGAAAATGATCAATTCCTCTTCCTCCCATTGGATTTCTTTCAAGTTGCAAGGATTACAGGGTATGGTTCAAAAATAGAGCAACTACAATGTAGGAAACACCCTTATCACTCATGCTATTGTTTGACATATTGAGATGTTTTAGAGTCCTGTTTTCTTGAAGGACCCTCCAAAACTCGTTAGCACATTTGGAATTTATATGATTTCCATTTATATCCATATTTTCTATAGTATTATTATGAGCCAACGTGCATGCTATTCTGTAAGACCTAGAACTATCAATTCTGTGAATATTTAGGACTTTATTGGAAGGGATGAGCTCCACTAAGACATTACAACTGAAGTGACACACCTTTAAGGCCTTATATTGACACCAATGTCAGAAATATCATGGTTAGGTCTGTCAGGTGGATTACCGAATGATAAATTTTACCCATAAAGGCTCAAAACAATAGCTCCTACAATTGACTTCAACATCTATACATCCAAATCACCATTGCCATTGACACTTGAAGGAAGTGATGAAGTTGTTTCCTATGATTTTCCACTTACTACAAAATGTTCCATGAGTTTAGGACTACCAAGTAAATCATCTGGCTTCAGTGGCACCATTCCACTATTTTCATTGTCATTGAGAAATTATGAAGTAATCATTATTTTGAAGTGGGCATCACCTATCAGCTTCAAAAGATACTTTTTATATGTATCTATTGTTACCAATGGAAATTACAACCTCACCAAATTCTTTTTCATACTCTCGGATGCAAATTATTCTGTATTGGTTATTGCTTGTTTAAACAAAAACAAGCTAGTTTCCCATCCTTGTAAACAATCTAGTGAAAACAATATAGTTGATTTCATTGGCTTAGCTGGTCTCAAGATGTGTTTTGTGTCACTAGAGCTACATCCATAGAGTCCTCTCGCTAGTTCTTATGGAAACAAGCTTTCATTCATTTTAGGAAAAATAGATGAGAGGAAATGTTCATCATCTACTAAGAGTTGCAAGTTTTTGGACTAGAGCATGTAATTTAGTGCCTCATCATCAAAACCTAAAATACACCCTAACTTAACCACCTCACATAAACTCGCAACAAGATCAAGATGCTCCTGAAACAAGCCAAATGAAATCACCTCTGCAAAATCAGTTACTGAGGACATAGTTTCCTTTTGATTGTGTGGGCCAGACTTTTTGATCAAAATTTGCTTCTTACACTTTTCCCATCTCATTGAACTGGTTCTTCTTCCTTTAAACTTATCTTCCACGCCATATTATGTTGATACTGAAAGTGAGTACTCAACTGTATACGGTTTAGTAGCTTCATAGATAGTAGACTCAACAAGAGTACTCACAATTTGATGCCTTATATGAGGTGGAAATTTGGCGAAAGGGTGTGCAAGATATGCTAAGATAACACTGTATATTCCTACTTTGACCATCCCCTTTCCTACATGAATCTTTTGCAAAGAAATGTCATTTGAAACTTTTGTGTTTCTTGGGATATGTTTTGAGCACCAAGATGGATATAAATTGAGAACAATGAGTCCAATGGTATGTTGGGATCAGAAGGTTTAGGAGCCATGCAAATTTTGCGCTTGCAAAAGATCCCATGAACAACTCTTTCAACTTCAAGTCATCAACAATGAAGGTTTCATTTGAGGAACTTAGATGGATATCTTCAGATTTTGTGTAAGATTGCAATTTACTGCATCATCATTAAAACCTAAAATACACCCTAACTTAACGACCTCACATAAAACTGCAACAAGATCAAGATGCTCAGGCAACAAGCCAGCTGAAATCGCCTCTACAAAATCAGTTGCTAAGGACATAGTTTCCTTTTTATTTTGTGGATCATAATTTTTTATCAAAATTTTCTTCTTACACTTTCCCCGTCTCACCATACTGGTTCTTCTTCCTTTAAACTTATCTTCCACACTAGTTTCTATTGGTATTGAAAGTGATTACTCAACTATAGATGGTTTAGTAGATGCATAGACAGTAGACTCAATAAGAGTACTCACACTTTGGTTCCATATATCAGGTGGAAATTTGGTGAAAGGGTGTACAAGATATGCTAAAATAACTTTGTATAATTCTACTCCAACCATCCCCTTTCCTGTAGGAATCTTTTACAAAGAGATGTCATTTGAAACAGAGATGTCAATATTTTGTGTTGGTTGGGATATGTTTTGAGCTCCAACATTGATATAAATTGAAAGAAATGAGTCCAATGGTATGTTGGGATCAGAAGGGTTATGATGCCATGCAAATTTTGGGCTTGCAGAAGATCCCATGAACAAATCTTTCAACTTCAAGTCATCAACAATGAAGGTTTCATTTGGGGCACTTAGCTAGATATCTCCAGAGCTTGTGTAAAATGGAAATTTATTGCATCATCATCAGTACCTAAAATACTCACTATCTTAACCACCTCATATAAACCTACAACAAAATTAGGATGCTCAGGCAACAAGCAAGTTGAAACCACCTCTACAAAATCAGTTGCTAATGACATAGTTTCCTTTTGATTTTTTGGATCAAAATTTTTGATCAAAATTCGCTTCTTACACTTTTCCCATCTCATGAGACTAGTTCTTCTTCCTTTAAACTTATCTTCCACACCATTTTCTGTTGGTACTGAAAGTGAGTACTCAACTCTAAATGCTTCAGTAGCTTCATAGATAGTAAACATAGTAAGAGTACTCACACTTTGATGCCTTATATCATGTGGAAATTTGGCGAAAGGGTGTGCAAGATATGCTAGAATAAATCTGTATAGTCATACTCTGACCATCCCCTTTCTTGCAAGAATATTTTACAAAGAGATTTCATTTGAAACAGAGATGTCACCCTTTTGTGTTTCTTTGGATATGTTATGAGCTCCAAGATGGATATAAATTGAGAACAATGAGTCCAATGGTATGTTGTGATCAGAAGGGTTAGGATGCCATGCAAATTTTGGGCTTGTAGAAGATCCCATGAATAACTCTTTCAAATTCAAGTCATTAGGAATGAAGGTTTCATTTGTGGCACTTAGCCACTGTATTAATGTCCATGTGAAATATACTCATGGATCCTCTTTTTTGTTATTATTTACAGTAACACTATAATTTTTTTGGCCAAAGTTTGGGAATAATTTCCCTTCAATCCTATTATCCAACTACTAGAAGATAGGATTCCCAACTTAGACGTTAAATGAAACATCCCAAGGTACCTTTCCTTTTGGAACAAACATTGGATCAATGATCCAACTGCTAAACCATAGCCTAGCTGACACTCAATTTATCCTCTTAATACATTGTTATTTATTTCCAAACTCCCACATGGGCTCTAAAGCTTTGATTTCTCTTCTACAATAACCAGGTTGCAAAGAACCTCTCTTCTCTTCTTTCAATAGCCTTGATGTTTAGAAAGGGTTTTTCTACTCTATGTGAAATAGTCCCCATTTTGGCATAAATCAGGCTATAAAACAACTTGTTGTGCTTTGAAGGTATTACCCTTTCATGTAATAATTGTGAGATAGATGGTATGTAGAGCATTATTTGTATAACAAAATTTGTCAGTCCAGAAGTTTCCTTTAGTTCCAAGTCCTAGATTAATGTGAGAACATTCTTGTTAACTCTCGTCTTTAATATTAGTGACGGTTTATGTGCCATCTTTGACTATGCTATGCCTTGTGAGGTTTTGTGACATGGTTATTTTTTATGTGATGTTATAAACCATCTAGACTCTGGCATAGCTCTATATTGGATTAAATTCAACATTAATACTTCTCTCTTTCTTTTATGCTTAGCCACTAGTATAAAGCACCTTGCTTCTTTTTATGCAATAAATCTTGCACTAGTGATTTTTTAAATATCTAAAGTTTTTGGTGAATATTTATTATTTTAAGTATTGTTAAATATTATTTTAGAAATATAAATATCATTTTGATTAAACATATATATATATATATTTTAATGTATTTTGATTAACTCTTTATAATTTTTATTCTAAATTTGTAAATATTAATTTAAGTTTTATATATTTATTAAGAAAATATATATTGAAAAAGTTTTCTTTATGACATATAAATTAGGTATTTATAAAAGTAATTTAGTTAAAATAAGGCTATGATAATCTTAATTTGGATTAGGTTTTTACTTATTGAAAGTCTGACTATGATGAGGTATCAAAAACAAAAATACCTAAGATTTTTCAACTCTAGTTACAATCACTATTTGTGTGAGAAATACAATCATTGGAGAATATAAACGATCAATTGACAATACAATTAAAATAACATAACATTTAAATTGGAGTGAGTTTGGTTTAATTAAGAAGTAGGGGGTAAATAAATTTAGGTACTATACTGCGATTATCTAACCCAATCTAAAACATAAAAAATATCTTTATATTAGAACTAGTTTAAAGAAAATCAACATTATTAAAATAAGATTGAACTCTCACGATCTCCATTGTGAAACATGGCACTGGACAAATTGCAAAACTCAATTGGATGCACTTGTATCTCATCTTCATGATACTAAAAAGGTAGAGCATGGAAAACACATTTTAAAAAGGTAGAGGATAGAAAATGCATTTTTTTAAGAATATTTTACATATACCCATATTAGACCTCAAGCTTAAAGTATTTGTAATAATAACTATAATGACTTGTTAAGTCACCAAAATTATAAACATTTAGTAATGGTTATTTTCAAGTACTCATCATTCTAAGATTCTCACCACAAAAATCTTCAAACTATCATTATGATTTTTCACTCAAATTTGGCTATAGTTAGATCACATAAGATATCACATAATTTTTCATCTATGCTCTTCTTCTATATGGGCTACTGAATTACGACATTTCCTTTGCAACATTTGGTTCAAATGCTAGTATATATCAAATTTTGAGTAATATCATTGGCTATGTCAATTGAGGTTATCTAAAGTGGTTGAGAAAAATATCTAGTGACATGATGACATATAATGCCAACAACCTCACCCTAGCCATGATAAGCAACCTCATAACCTCCTTACCATCCACCTAACAAATTATTGAAAATTAAATTAAAATTATGGAAGTTGTATTGATTTGTATTTTCTTTTATTTTAAGGTATCATAGCAAGTTTCTATAATATGTATCCTTTGAAGACAATTATTGCAACTTATTGATCATAAAATTTCATTTGCACTACTTTTTAGTAAATATTTCATAATTTAACTTAATCTTGAGGCTAGTTTATAGTAATCATTTAAAGCACACAAACTTTGTGTTTTTCATGATATCTCCCCCCACCTCCACCCTCATCCTCACCTTCACATTCACCTTCGAACTCATATACTGGTTACAACATCTACAGGATTAAGCACATGAAACATAAAGGGAGTGATCCTTAACATTAGTGTCTTGAATTATATTACCCACGAATGATTGTTAAGACTTATTTCATCTATACAAATGATTGTTGAATGAATTAGTAGTTGTGGGAGGGAACCACCCTTGAATTTTATCAATCCATGAGATCACCAAAGAGATTAGCTACCTAAGTTGGTAAATAATTTAGCCATGAGATAGTCCAGTATGCCAACAATTGCTTGACTTTTACTAGTAAATAATTTTATTTATCCCATATATATCAAATCCCATTACCTTGATTTATCTCTTTAAATACTCTTTCGATTTTCTTTGAGTTAATAAAGTTTGGTAACAAATGCACATTTTCTACTTTCTAATAATAGGAAGTAGATTGACCAACTCTCTTTAGTATTAAGTTTTCTCCCATTATTATTGTGTTCTCTCCTTCTCACTACATATGCACGCAACCGTTATGAGATCAAATATCATTTCCTCGATCTCTTCCCAACACCATATCCCTATCTTTGACATCATTTTCCTATAGTCTTTCATTATCTTGATGGAATTCTCATTGCTCCATTCATCCATAATCAATATAACACATAATCTAGTTCAGGTCAAATTGAAGACAAATGCTCATTTATGCAAAACTCTGTTAATGTCTTGTTGGATTGACTAAGTGTTTTACATCAAAGCATCTTACAGTTTGTCTAGTAGTAAGTAAGAAATCAAAATCTCTATAACACCTTTATTACTAGGTTGAAAATCGTGAGGCACAATTACATATTGTGAGTTGACTAGAACATTAAAAGTGCATCCTAAAGTTGTATAACTGATGCACTTGATAGGGTTGAAGATTGTAGGTAATTTGAAATATTATTTAAAGCCATTGTTCAAAGTTTCGAACGTGTTAATAATTTCCACTCTATATCATGTAGTATTTATAGAATATGAAAATTTGACTAGAAAGAATTACAATTTATAAAGTCATAAGATACTGATAATAATTAGTGAGCTTTGAGATTTTGATCAAACCATGATAAGAAGAGAAAGGACACTGAAAATTGATCATGAAAACTATGATAAAAGACATAGTGAAGCTTTAATGCTTCTAAAATTGTGAATTAAAAATCCTTTAATTTTTGGTAAGGAATGTAAAATAGCATTAGACTTATGCCCAACCATCAAGGAGCATTATAAGCTAAAAAAAACATTGTATGTGAAAATTTTCTTGTTTTCCATGAAATTGTGAGGAGGAGGATTAATCTCTCTCATATTAGGAAGGCAATAGATGATGAAGATATGACTACTTTGTTGATGTTACCACCATCATTTGATTCAGTTTTTGAGTGATTGCATGTGCTTGCGGAGACTCGAAAACTTATTTTTACATAGTTATGAACATTTCTTCTATGGAAGGAAAGGAGATTAAATTAGAGAGAGTCATTGAACTCATCCACCATAGATAATGCATTCAATGCATGGTACAAAGGAAAAGAGAAACAATACAATGGTAACAATGTATCTAAGAAATGTATGTTTAGATGTTATTATTGTGATAAACTTAGATAGTCCAATAAAGGTTATTAAGAAAGAAAGTATTACTTGGTAATAGGTTAAAATAAATCAAGACATTTAAAGATGGTTGATGGAGACAGTGAAGAAGAAGAATCGAGTCATTTTTCATTTTTGGTTTCACAACATCAATCAATAAAATTTACAACCTTGTATTTCAATTTAGACATATCTTATCATTACGAATTTCACAAGAATTGGTATATCTATGTGGGATGCCCATGTCACAATAAGTAATATTTTAAGTTATACATAAAAAAAACTTCAACTATATTTAATATGAGTAGTATATTAGGTTAGAAATAAATATATATATTTGATAATTATAATAAAAATTTGAAACATTTAAACCACCATAGATTTCATTCATCTCATCTCTTGGTAGATCAAGAGTTAAGATGGATCTATGCCTTTAGAAAAGTCCAAAGCAATGGAGACAATGCATCATGAATCCATCACAAGGATCAAAATATTTCATTCTACATCTCAAGATGTTAAAATAAAATAAAAAATCATAAAATTAGATAAATTATAAATTAGTTTTAAATTTATTATTATTAATAACTAATTAACAAAAAAATTAATATATAAGTTAAACACATATACATTAAAAAAACTTGCAACGAGATTCTTAACCATGGAGATTTACCTCCACTTTACGATGAATATTCTTAATCTATAAATAGACTTTGTTACAATATCATGGGCCAATACCATGAATTTTAAATACCACATGCCCAAGAAACCATAACTCATTTCAAATGACACTTATTCATATGCCATTTTTTAATTAATCAATTTAATTAAAAGGGAGTTTATATCCATACCATCCACCTAATAATTATTGATAATTCAAATAAAATTCTCCAAGGAAGTTGCTATAAGATGTATCCCTTGAAGAAGATTATTGTAGCTTGTATATCACAAGATTTCATTTGCATTATGTTTTAGTAATAATTTCATAATTTTACTTAATACCATGACTAATTCATATTAATCATTGAAAGAACATTGCCTTTATGTTTTGCATAATATCTCTGAGGCCTCCACCCTTACCTGAACACCTTCGCCCTCATATGACCATTAAGACATCTAAGAGGATTAATCACATAAAGCATACACGAAGTGATCATTGCTAGTGATGAAACACATATTCAAATCCTTGCTAGTGACATGTTGAGTTATAATGGCAGCTATCTCACCCTAGACCAACAAAGTCCATTACAATGTAGCTAGCTAGTATGAATATATAGTAAGGATCAAAATTCCACCAAAACTAACTAAATATAGCTTTAATTATTATTATTATTACTATTATTATTACAAAAAGAATTCATATATAAATTAAAAACACATACATTTAAAATACATGGCACAAGATTTTTAACCATGGATATTTATCTCCACTTTACCATGGAGATTCTTTTGTAAATAGACTTTGTTACAATACCATGTGCCAATAGCATGAATTATCAATACCATAAGCCCAAGAAAACAATACCATGGATTATCATAAGATTTCATTTGCATATCTTTTTAGTAATGATTTCATAATTTCACTTAGCAAACAATTTATACTAATCATTTGAAGCAAACAGTCTTTATGTTTTTGCATAATATTTCCCTGCACCTAGCGTAGCATGAATCCATAAAGGAAACAAATACCATAAAAAATATCTAAATTATAACTTTATTATTACTATTATTATTAGCATGCTAGATTCCGCTTAACTCTAAGAGGGATCAAATCTCTCGAACTGTAAACGTATTTATCAATAATATGATTACTTTTAATTAATAATATGTAAATACATCTAATATTAAATATAATAATTTTAAAGACGCTAAATATAATCTCGTCATTTTAATTTTAAATATGCTTAGTTACCTCAGTTTGTTGAGATGATAAATATTGTTAATAATTTTAATGAATGATTAATTTTATTAGTAATGTGTAAATATATACAATATTAATATAATAATTATGCTTAGTTACCTCAGTTTGTTGAGATGATAAATATTGTTAAAAAATTTAATGAATGATTAATTTCATCAATAATGTGTAAATACATATAATATTAATATAATAATTTTAAGATGCTAAATATAATCTTTGTCATTTTTAATTTTAAATTTTTTTATTTACCTCGGTTTGTTGAGATGATAAACATTGTTAATAACTCTAATGATGAAAAATGATGAAATAAATATTTTGAATGAAAAGTGTCAATGTAATAGTGTTGAATGATAGAGAATGTGAATAATAGGAATATAGTCCTTCTTTATCTCTTTATATCAACCCAACACATGCACACTCTCTCTCCATCTCTCTCTTGTCACTCCTCTATCTCCACTTCTCACTCTCTATGTATTTCTTCTTCACTCGATCTCTCCTCTTTTCTCGATCCCTCTCTCCTCCTCTCTCTCTCTCAAGTCCTCTCTCTCATCCTTCCTCTTTCTCATTTTCTCTCCTACCTCCCTCTCTCTTCCCCCATCTCCACTTCTCACTCTCTATGTATTTCTTCTTCACTCGGCCTCTCCTCTTTTCTCGCTCTCTCTCTCATCCTTCCTCTCTCTCCTTTTCTCTCCTACCTCCCTCTCTCTTCCCCCATCTCTCTCTTTCTCTCTTTTCCCTCCAATCGTCTCTCTTCCCCCATCACTCTCCACCTCTATGTCAAGTCCTCTATCCCCCTTTCTATTCCCCCATCACTCTCTCTCTCTATTTCTCTCTCTTCTTCCAATCCTCTCTCTCTCATCTCTCTCTCTATTTTCCTCTCTCTCTCTTGAGCGCTCTCTAATCCTGCTCTCTCTCTCTCTCTCTCTCTCAATCCTCTCTCTCTATTTTCCCTCCAATCCTATCTCTTCCCCTATCACACACCATTTCTCTCTCTCTACATCTATGTTGCTATATCCCTCCCTCTCTCCTCCTCTTTCTTTATCTCCCCCATTCTCTCCATCTCTCTTTTATTTTCTCTTTATCTCACCCCTAAACATACACACACTCTCTCCACCTCTCCCTTGTCACTCCCTCTCTCTCTCTCCACTTCTTACTCTCTCTATCTTTCTTCTTTTCTCCCTCTCTCGCCCTCCAACTCCATATCTCTATTCCTCCCTCTCTCCTCTCTCTCCCCCTACATATTTGTGTCTCCCTCTCCATTTCTTACCCTTCTCTACCTCTCTCACTTCTCTCCCTCTCTCACTCATCTCCCTCTCCTTCAATTTATTTAGATCTCTCCCTTGTGACTCCCCCATCTCCCCACCTCTATCACTCTATGTATTCATTCTTTCCTCCCATATATATCTAGAGTTAATATATATCATGATATATTAATATATATTATAATATAGGCAAATTTAATATTGTATTAATACAAAGTTATTAAATTTAATAATATTAATATTATATTTAATAATAAT